>VXCM01002778.1:0-31335 GCA_014773175.1 Lucifuga dentata
CTTCTTTTGGGACTATATTCCCCGGTGGAGGCATACATTCACTCCACGCTTTTTACTGCGCTTAAACGCTAAAATTACATAACTTCTAAAATACCTGAATCCACGTCTTGTTGGTGATGATGGATTACCTATCCCAAGAACGTTTCAAGTATCAACAAGTTGATTTTAATAGCAGAATGAACTGAAACCAATGGAGGTCTGGAAGGTAGGAAAAACATTTTTAATTCACCGTTCCAGTAGTATGCTTTGGGAAATGATTGTCAGTAACGTAACATGTATGAAAATTGAATATATTAGCATGGTCCTTTAACAATTACACGACTATATTAGCCGTGTAATATCACAGACTCATCTCATGGACGCAGAGGGGATTCTTCATCATGTGGGAAATTATATATTTACTGTTGCCATGGTTTTCAAATTTTCTCCTCTCTCTCATTTCCTCTCCTTTCCTTTGTACATACTCCATCCTCTCCTCTCCTCTCCTCTCCTCTCCTCTCCTTCATCCCACAGAGGACTCTCTCTCCTNCTCCATCCTCTCCTCTCCTCTCCTCTCCTCTCCTCTCCTTCATCCCACAGAGGACTCTCTCTCCTGGATTTATTTTTAGCCTGCCGGCCGCTGTCAGAGCAGAGCTTTGGATGTGACAGTCATCATGGATCTGATCGAGTTACACGCAGCGTTCTCCTCTTTACATGTGAATGTCATGTGTTTGGCTTCTGTTTCTAACTTCAAATTTTCCGAGCTCATTTCTCTGAACTTGAGGTGGCTGCCAGACTCCATTAATAAACTGTTGGATAGTGATTTGGAAAAAAATCAATTTAATTAATAAAATTCTTTTTCTTCTAAAATTCTTAGTCTTCCTTAATGGGGACAGAACATAACTATTAATCAATCAGAACAATTTTTTTTTTAGCTATAATTACAATAATAATATAGCCTAACAAAGAGGATAACCACACCAGCTTAGATTTTTTTTTTTTAAATTATTTATAAGAACAATCTTTCAAAAATTTTTTAAATGGTCAAATCCTATTGTGAGACTACAAACATACAATATATGGCAGATTTAAAGTTACATAAAATGCTACTAGGGGACAGAAAAACTCCAAAACAAGGAACTGTCAGCAAGTTGTTTAGCATAATGTGTTAGCAAAGAATTGCCTAATTTACACAACCAGCAGACACAGAGCAACATGAGCATCTTATGTGTTTTTGGCATGTGTGGCATAAACTCAGCTTTTTTAAATCTTGTTATCTAGAAACCGCTGCCTATGGTTTTAAAAGTGAGGGAGGAGATCCTGGAGAAGCTAAAAGTTGAAAAGTTGAATGCTAATTCTCAGTAGCTTTGGCGCTAAATGCAACCCTTTCAAGTTATTTAATTGAATTTTAATGCAAAAAAAATTACTTAATAAATCTTTAAATTGAGTTTTTACAGTACATCTGTGAATGTTGTGCCCACATACTTCTACATGTATGTATATGTGTGTGTTTTCTGAGGTAATGACAGCGCCTTTTGTGCATCTGTGTGTCTAGTCAGCAGGGGGTCTTATGGTTGGGATACTGTTACACACTAATCATTTAAGCTGCAATGAGCCATAGGAACACACACACACACACACACACACACACAGCTGCCACATACAGCAACAAGTTAAATCCTAAAAAAAATGCACACATTCATACAGAGCAGGGATACTCAAATATAAATCTTAAAAGTCCACCAAGAAAATTTTCAAAAATTTTCAATAAGCCAGGGTGGGTTGTGTGTTGGGGGGGGGNGGTCGGGGGTCGGGAATAGCCCGCCTCTCCCGCTGGCCAATCTGACCCTGAGTCAAGCTAACTGCTGACGAAATTAGCTGCATTGTCAACTCTCCATGAGCCCAACACCGTGTCAGGTGTCAGCCCATCGTTGTCATGGAGATGACGGGACGCTGAATGTGACTGGACCACACCAAAGCAGAGTAGACATTCTCACAGACAGAGAAGCAGTCAGACTTTCAGAGCGCTGCTTGCAGTGGAGAAAGCGCAGAATTTAAACTTGATGCGTCGCAGCAATGTCTCGCAGATAATATAAATAATACATATGAAAAGCTGTGGTGCGGTCCGGATCTGGACCAGAGTCCGGACTTTGAGCATGACTGATATAGACAGTTAAAGGTAAACAACTGTTAGCTGAATCCTAAACGTACGATAAACTGCCTGCTTTCACAGCTGGCTCAAACTACTAGTCAAAGGTCACGGCTGAACTCTGACATCGTTTGTTCTTGTCTAAGATGATTATACGTGTTATAAACACGTATAATCTCTGCAGGATTAGGAGAGGCTTAGTGAGGCAGGACAGCGCAGAACATCAACCGCCAGTCTGCATCTCTCACTTCTTTCCTCTCATCACCCTCCATCCATCTCTCTTCCTTCTTCTGTCATTCCCTTCATCCTTCAGTGCAGAAACATAGAGCCAAAGATGGAAATATAAAAAGTCTGGTGGTCTGAAAAACACTCCTGCATAATTCATACTCTTAATTCGTTTCAGTATTTTCCTAAAGTGAAAAACCACACAGTTCATCAGTGCATCATGAAGATTTATCTCCAATGGAAAAACGACTCCACGAGGAAGTCAAGGAAGTCTGAAGTATTGCTGATGCAACTTAGATTGAAAATAAAGCAACATTTTCACTTGAACGTGTTACATCATGCTACTTTGAGGCAGAATAACTGACCTCAAATAAAGTGACCAATTACAAGTTCAATTCCAAAAAGAACACCTTTATATAACCTGCCTTTCAGCCTGCGGCCAGCTGCTGTTTTTCATAAATAAATCTAGAAGTGTTGGCAAAGTGGAGCTTTTCAGACACGGTGATAAAATCCTGCAGACACGACATGCGCTCTGCAGCAAACTTAATCTTCACATTGTGCAAATGAACACACTGAGCAGCTACAAGCAAATTTAAAGGAGCATACCAGTGGTTTTGCATACTTGAGCCCAATATATACAACCGGCATACATATTACTGCCAACCATTTTCCACAACATAGTAGAGGTGCATTTTTTAATTGTTTTTCAGGTTCTGTATCTCCTGAACTTTTGTTTTTTTTTTAAACATTAGGGGATTGTCAAAATAACAAGAAATCTGAAAAACGGTTTTATGTTTTGTAAAAATGGTTTGCACTAATGTGCCATGTTTACAGGTAGTATTAATTTGGCTCAAACATGCAAAACCACTGGTATGCTCCTTTAAATCTTCAGATTGTGCAACTGCAACCAAACTGAGATTTACCAATTCAATTTAGATAACACAGAAAAATCAATATTTTTCTGTTAGTCATTTTTCTGACTTATCTGGTTAAATAAAGTTTAAACAAATTAAAAAAATATATCATTAAACATATTCTTAAACTCTTGATCTTTTTTTTTCTCATTTTTATATCCTTTATTACTCTAGACCTTTAAGTTTCTCTCTTACCTGCTTCTGTTTACATTTCTTCTTTTCTGCTATATGAAGCATCCCTCACTCTCTCACTTCCTGTCTTTCTTATCACTATTATTCACTCTCTCCATCGACCATGACACCTCTGACATTTCAGTGCTAGTTGGTGACAGTCTAACAACTCCATTATCTCTATTTTAGCACAGTTTGTAAGTGTGTGTGTGTGTGTGTGTGTGTGTGTGTGTGTCCATTTGTCTGTTTATTTAGCTGTTAGTGTCAAAGAAACACCGGTCATTTGACTACTTTTTCGATTGGTTTCGTCTCTACCCGCATACACGCACACACGCACGCACACACTGAGAAAATGTTCTTCATCTTTCAACACCATATTTAAAGGATTTTTACTTAATAATTGCTATTTCCAGTTTGTGTATTTGGTAAACGAATCAATAAAAATACTACTTATTATATATTAGACACAATAGCACTACTGTTGTTTCTAATCATCGTGAACAAGACGTATATTTAGTTTTTTTTCAAAGTTACATAATTTTAGCATTTAAGCGCAATAAAAAGTGTGGCGTGAATATATGCCTTCACTGGGAAATATAGTCCCAAAAGAAGACCTGCGTTTATGGAAACATTTAAAGGACCATGACTTCATAATGTTGCGTAACTATTAGCAGGAGAAACATGGATTTTTAAGGTGGGTGTATCGCTTGAATATTTGATTTTGAAAGATTAAGAGATTTTGCAAAATATCAGGAAAGCTGAAATATGGTTTTATCCTTTGGGAAATGATTGTCAGTAACTTAACATGTATGAAAATTGAATATAATAGGCTCAAACATGCAAAATGGGTGTTAAACCTCTGTGTCCTCAGTGGCTTCATCATGCTGGCAAATAACACTACAATACCCACAATTCCTTGCTGTTTTAAGTTTCTTGGATAGAATCACGGAGGCAGCTCGGCAATCAGTTGAAGCATTGTAAATAAATTAAAAAAAAAGAAATTTTGTTTACAATTTTTAGACACTTACGAGGTTTCCACTGTGAGAAGAGAAGAGAAGAGAAGAGAAGAGAAGAGAAGAGAAGAGAAGAGAAGAGAAGAGAAGAGAAGGTGGGAAAATAATTTGAGAAGGGAAAAGAAAAGGGAAAGAGCATAACAAGGAAAGGACAAAAAGTACAAATCCATAAAAGACACAGATGGAAATGAATAAGTGATAGAGAAGATAGAGAAGAAAACCAGGAAGGGATAAGAGGGTTTACAAGCTCAAGTGAAGAGGAATGACGCACAAATTAACGTATACCAACGCAAAGGCATCGAATCAATACAGACACACATGCATCATTCTTATGTGGCAGAACACGTATGGCATAAGACAGAAAAACAAAAAGAAAAGAAATGGAGGATGAAGCGTTCAAGTGACCAGAGCACTTAAGCAGCGGTACGTGAGCTGAAGCCTATTAGCTGCTGCCTGGTGCATTCACTGTCTGCTGGGAAAACAAAAAAAAGATGAGCCAGATGAGATGATGCATTCACTGACATCAGACAGTTGTATATATGAAGGATTTCTGGTGCATCGAATACATTTTTTATGTTAGGTGAGTTAGCAGTACACACAAACGTATAAGCACAACACACACACACACACACACACACACACACTCTCAGCCAGCAGGGTATCGATCAATAGCTGGCATTTCATGTAGTGTAGCTGCAAAGGACTGTGAAGAGAAACCCATGGAGACAGGATGACTATTTCTGGATGCCGTATCCGTCAACTCTCCCTGCTGGCTGCAGAATTAAAGGGACGCAAGCAACTGGTGGATTAAATATATACAGCGTCACTAGAGACGAGAGAGAGAGAAAGAAAGAGAGAGAGAGAGAGAGAGAGAGAGTATGTTTACATCACGCTGCACTCCAAGTATTGGTCGTTACTCCAATTAAAGGACCATACCATCCATTCTGCATGTTTAAGTCTAATATACAGGCAGTCCCTGGGTTACGAACAAGTTCCGTTCCCACGGCTGTTCATAAGTCGGATTTGTACGTAAGTTGGAATAGTTACGTAAGATGCGTATCTAGCATATATATTTTACTTAGGTGTGTATCTAGCGTATATATTTTACTTTCTATGCGTAAGAAACACTAAAGAAACACTTTCAGATATCCTAAAACATCGTAAACATAATGATACAGTACAGTAATAATAATAATTATTCAGTGGCGCACTGCTGACGACGCGCAATGTTTTGACGTGCGTCATAAAGTAGTGCGTTGTTCATTATTATGAATCATTGTACTGTATGTAACTCGAGTTTTTAATTTAATAGGCTTTACAGCGGTAGGTTCGTAAGTATGGACTGTTCGCAAGTCGGACATTCGTAAGTTGGGGATTGTAACTTAAACTTAAAGGACCACACCACCCATTTTGCTTGTTTGAGCCTAATATATTCAATTTTCATACATGTAACGTTACTGACAATCATTTCCCAAAGCATACTACTGGAACGGTGAATTAAAAATGATTTTCCTACCCTCCAGACCTCCATTGGTTTCAGTTCATTCTACTATTAAAATCAACTTGTTGATACTTGAAACGTTCTTGGGATAGGTAATCCATCATCACCAACAAGACGTGTATTCAGGTTTTTGTTTTTTTGTTTTTAGAAGTTTCATAATTTTAGTGTTTAAGCGCAATGAAAAGCGCAGAATTTAAAGGACCGTGACTTCATAAGGCTGTGTAACTATTAGCAGGAGAAACATGGATTTTTAAGGTGGGTGTATCACTTGAATAATAGATTTTGAAAGAATAAGAGAATTTGCAAAATATCAGAAAAGCTGAAATACGGTTTTATCCTTTGGGAAATGATTGTCAGTAACGTAACATGTATGAAAATTGAATATATTAGGCTCAAACATGCAAAATGGCTAGTATGGTCCTTTAAGGCAATAATGTGAGGAGGGTACAAATAGAATTAATACGAATCACCGAACATACATGATATATTGTTAATACAGCCTACCTGCTGAAAAGCCGATCGTCTGTGTGTGTGTGCATGTGTGTGTGTGTGTGTGTGTGTGTGTGCATGTGTGCATGACTGGTCAAAAATTGTTGTGCCTATGCTGATATTGTAGAACTTTTGGAAGCTTTAGCTATAATACCTGATGGTTCATTCTGTGTAAATGAGAACAGAGATTTCCTTTGCGACGGCCGGTGTTAAATATGTAATTAACATTTTAATAAGTGACGGAAAAGGTCAGAGGGAAACTTGGTTCATGATGATGATTCTGGACGTGATTTACTGATGGGCAGAAACACGCTTGCAGTCAGTGGACACATGTATTTGTGTAACTATATATTCACACCTCTGCATCCAGTTTCTAACCACTGAACCTTAAATATAAGCTTAAACTCTAAAGGTTTGAATGATAATTCTTTGTGGGTTCATAATTTTAAGAAATTTTATTAAATGTAATAATAAAAAGTATTGATTGATATGGTGTAGCAGGCCAGATTAAGCCCCCACCATATATACCTGAGTATAGTTTGGTCTAGGGCAAAATATACCCTGGAGTATATTTTGCCCTAGACCAGACTATACCCCACTAGTCCAGATTATACCCCTTTGTTTTTTTTATAAATTAGTCTGTATTTCAATGTTTTCAGAGTTTCTTTCCATCATAATTTAAAAAATAACATGTTACTACAACTTAGATTTTTTTTTTTTTTTTTTNTTTTTTTTTTTTTTTTTATAAATTATGAGGTTGTGTCATCAGGGTCAGGGTTAGGGTTAGGGTTAGTGGTGAAAGTCTGTGAAACAAAACCAAAAACCTATGTATCCTTGAATATTGTGTGTCTGGTGTGGGGGTATAATCTGGCCTTGGGGGTATTAAATAGCCTAGCCTAAATAAGATTTCGGGGTATAAACTGGACTAGTCCAGAATATACCCAAGTATAAAACAAGCTAGCCCACTTTAGCCCCGGGGATAGTCTGGGCAGGGGGGATATCTTGGGCTGTTACCATGGGGTTTCATTTTTTCCTGTATGTTTCAAATGAACAGAAGAGCAGCTGAGCAGTAAGAACGAGCAGGGAACGCCATCATGGCTGCAGTCTAAAGCCCGGTATACACTCTGTGATTTTGGGCTGTCCCAGACGAAAGATGACCCACGTGACATTATCATGGTGATATCTTTGGTCGTGGCTCCAAAACGGCGGTCCTACGTCGCACCGTGAGAGAGGTACANGTGATATCTTTGGTCGTGGCTCCAAAACGGCGGTCCTACGTCGCACCGTGAGAGAGGTACAAAGAGGGTCGTTGTAACGGTCTTACGACCAAAGACAGCCTGCAATGTAAGTCTGACAGTGTCAGAAATTAAGACGCTGCTACGACCTCTCTGCTGACCAGCCAATAGGAATGCAGCGTGAAATGACGCGCAGGTCAAAGTGCCACTTATGAATAAAGTTTGGAAGACAAAACAACAACCCAAACTGAAGAGATGGAGGCAAAACGTGTGAAACGGAATTTGTGGGACTGTAACAAAGAAGAGTTGTGGCATAAAAAGTGTGTTTATGCGACGTCTTCTCCTCCAGCTGTTACTGTGTCCGTTACCGTGTCCATTACCGTGTCCACAGCACAGAGAGAAATAACAGAGGAATCACATGTTCCGGTGAGTAACGAGCCGGACCACACTCTCCTCCTCCTCCTCTACTTTGGAGTTTTTTCAATACACAGAAGACAAAGTTAGCTTCTTGTTTAGCTTCATTATTTTCCACATCAGCGACGCAGATGGACGAGGCGCGCAAATGCACTATTTTCTTTCCATGTGCATCGTAGAGTCAATGTACAGTCTACACGCATAAAACTCAACGTCTTACCCAAGTTTATTAGACTCATGTCGCACAGTGTGGCTTAATGAACTTATAAGATGTGTGTGATCTTGCAGTGTGTAGCAGTCTTAAGAGAACTCCAGCAAATCTACAGAATTTAAGACTTTTTCAACAGCAAATCCAACTTACTATTGATATGATGCTGTTCGACTCTGAAGGTAAAGGTGGTCTCTGAATACTAAAACATCAAAACAACGAGTACTGAAGGCAAAGAACAAAAGGCAAAATATGAAGTTAGAATCCCCTGGATAACAGATTTACTCCAAACAAGAACACATGCATTGGCTTTGTAATAAAACTAATAAAAATTGGATATCAACCAGCATGTTTTCTGCTGCTGTTGCAATCGAGGCAAAGATGTTACTCAGCAGCCTTAGGAAGCCTCGGTCTACATAACCTGCACACACAGTTTTCTTCAGAAACTTTACCAATTTACAGTGAACAAAACTGTTGGATTAACAAACTAAAAAAAAAAAAAAAAAAAAAAAAAAAAAAAATCACAGGCTCTTTTTGTTCCATTAAAAGATGATGGTGAGATTCAAAACGTGACATCCAGAGGGAACGCTGAAGTCACGTTCGCATTTAGCTGCAAATTGCCTTCCATTTACGTCTTAATGGACTTATAATAGTCTCAAATGTTTTCTGTCTGCCTCTGTGGACCTGCTGTGACTGTGTGTGTGTTGTGGGTGTGTACGGTCATGGGTGTGCATACATGAATATGTGCATGTACTTTACAAAATGAGTATATGTGGCGAGAGAGGGACCGAGAAGAAGAAAGAGAGAAATATGGAGTATTTCTGAAAGCGTGTGAAGAGCAGGAAGTATAACCCAATAAGCAAAGCCGTTAGAGGGAACAAATCAACTCAGACACCTGTGGAAACGCAGTCAGTCCTCTTACTGGATCTGTACAGCTGCTGGTTCTCCGTGTAATGTATATATACTGTTCAGCATGTAAGGAATTACCGTATATACTCAAATATAAGCCGAGTTTTTTATTTTTTTAACCAAATTTCACAACACAAATCGGGGGGGTTATTCACGAGTAATTTAGTTTTAATTTTTATTAGCATATTAAAAAAAAATGTCAGAAATGAAAAAAAGCAATAAAATGTGAAGGAGAGCTGCAAAAAACCCTCAAGGGGCTTGAACAGGGCAGCTCTCCATAAGGTNATAAAATGTGAAGGAGAGCTGCAAAAAACCCTCAAGGGGCTTGAACAGGGCAGCTCTCCATAAGGTTCATGAAAATAATTAAATTATAAGACAATTAAAAGTAGAAAATAAGAAAGTGAAAAACTAAAAATAAAAGAATTTAAAATGNATAAGACAATTAAAAGTAGAAAATAAGAAAGTGAAAAACTAAAAATAAAAGAATTTAAAATGGTAACCCATAGGGGTAATTCAAATCGGATCCCAGAGAAGGAAATTTCCAGGAGTGGAAATACTACCCATTACCATTACCCATGGAAAATACTTTAAATCATACCTTAGAATGATGTATTTCCTGACTAAACATCTTATTCAGCACATTTTGCGGCGGCCAGTAAGCCGTGATCTGTCAGTTACAGTAATCAGCTGCTGAAATAAATATCATGTTTACCTGGATTATGACATGTACGTGGATTATTTTCAGAAAATCACTATGACAATACCCAGAAAAACAAGTAATTTGCTAAACAAATAAACTGATGGAACAACATCAGGGGNACTATGACAATACCCAGAAAAACAAGTAATTTGCTAAACAAATAAACTGATGGAACAACATCAGGGGGTCGGCTTATATGCGAGTTTCTTTAAAAATCTAAATTTGCAGGTCAAAATCGGGGGGTTGGCTTATAGTCAAGTACATACGGTGAGAACAAGAAGGCGGTTGTTTATTCTGTGTTCACATGGATTTGGTCATAATGGATGTTGACACTCTGCTATTAATACAAATGAATTTTTTTACAGTTTAATTCGAATGATGAAATTCAAATTTGGTTGAGCTGAAACACATTAAATCAATTTTCTTTCTCATTCTGGATCAACTTTGGATTCATTCAGCAGCTGCTGTGCTTTGTTTTGTTGCTGCTTCCAGAGGCAAACTGTTCTGAATTCTTATTTTGCTAACAAAATATCACACGAAACAAATACAAAGTGCTGCTAAATCTGAGTGCTTAAATTACTGGAATAAATATACAGATTCCTCAAACTGCCAAATTTATTCAGTGTATCTAGAAAAACTCATATGCTATTACCCATTGATGCCTTCAGTTCCCATTCATATAAAATGTATCTCCAACTGATGCCGTTTCCTGCCACATCCTGTTTCAACAGGAAATACATGAGACTCCAAAATACTCAATAAAATCAAACTTTACTGTGATTTTTTTACAGGCTAAGGCTGGTAAGTTAGTGGTGTATTTATTACTGTGCACATGTGCTTTGGCAAACATTTATGTTTTTCGTTACATCCAGCCTTACAGCCTGAGTGTAGAAGCCGCTGTCTGTATGAGTCAGAGCAAAGATGCAGGTGTCGAAGTAACAAAGTCTTTTTTTTTTTCCACCTGAGGGCTCAAATGAGGAAATCCAGTNAGGTGTCGAAGTAACAAAGTCTTTTTTTTTTTCCACCTGAGGGCTCAAATGAGGAAATCCAGTGTTATGAACTGAGAAATAAATATCACACCTCAATGGACCTCTGCCCGTAGCTCTGTCAAACACACACACACACACACACACACGCACCTCAATGTCATAAACTCACTGCCAGTCAGATAAATTTCACCTCAAAAACATGCCTTTCCAGCAGGCCATTCACCTCATACAGGAAGTAGTAATATCAGGAAAAAGCCCCGAGGAACAGCAGGATTTTTGCGGAGTNTCACCTCATACAGGAAGTAGTAATATCAGGAAAAAGCCCCGAGGAACAGCAGGATTTTTGCGGAGTGGCTGCTTTTGATATTTCAACAAACGGTTGCAAAACTAAGAAAAGAAACTCAGAAAACTCTCATACCTGTTATGCATATCTATGCTTGAAATAGGCCTCGTGACGTATTGTTTACTATTTCCAGGGTGTTCAGCACCACGGATAGCGTGCAGACCCCGTGTACTCCGCATCGTCAAGTTCCTGCAGTAAATGTGATCTGTGATCTAAGATAGCGTCTAAATGTGGAGTCGTAACGTCGTTCCTGCCAGGTTCATGTCATCCAATCCCAGTCTGCTGCTTTTAATTACAAGTTTAGCTAGTCTGAAGCAATGCTAGCACTGTTTGTGTGTATGGACCTATGTTTTAGCATGAAATGCTAAAACTCATATCAATCAAATTTTTAAATTATAAAAGAGAGCAATAAGAATCATCGGCAGAAGAAATTATCAAAAACCATCAAGCCCTCTGTTTGTTAAATTACAGATATTGAAATTTAGTGACTTGTAGATTATGCCATTGCTCAGTTAATGTATAAAGTACATAATTATTTATTACAAAAGAATGTACAAAGCATCTTTCAAAAGAGAGAGAGTTGCTACAACCTTAAAGGAAGTCATATGTTTAAGAAAATCAAAGTAAGAACAGNAAGAGAGAGAGTTGCTACAACCTTAAAGGAAGTCATATGTTTAAGAAAATCAAAGTAAGAACAGATCTGAAAAATAGATGCATTTCAGTTAAAGGGATTAATTTATGGAATAAGCTTGAAGATAATTTAAAAACTTGTAAAACAATGGTTAAATTTAAGAAAATGTTTAACTTGAATGTTTTGAAAACGTATGAAGAAATATTGGTCTGACTGGTCTGAATATTGGTCAGAATTGGTCATTCTAACATTTTCAGTGTTTTTGTTATCACATGGATATATATATATATAAATGTTATGCAATTATTGCTAAGACGATGTGGATTATTGCCTATAAGGTGCACATTAATAATGTTTATGATGTTTAGTAAATATTGAAATGTTAGAAGGATAGAAGCTTTGGCCTCAGTCTACACCTTTTAGGTTGTTGGTGAGATGTTTTATTTTATTCGGGTTGCGTGTTTTTGAGATGTGTTTGTTGGGAGAATTCATATATTTGTTTTTATGTTGATTTTGTATTTTTGTGTGTGTGTGTGTGTGTGTGTGTGTGTGTGTGTGTATTACAGACCGAAATAAAGATTTGAAAAAAAGCCTTATTTACAGTAATTAAAAAAGCTAAATCTAAGTGCAAATAACATTAAACTCTGACTTACATAGGATAGATTTTGTGTTTTTAATTTTGCATTTTCTCCTGTCGTGTTGGCAAAATCTTTACTGTTACTTTACAAAATGAGGAAAAAGTACAAAACATGAAGTGTACATAAACACACACACATACTATAGCACTACGAGGCAACAAAAGTGTTTTTGATTGACGTAGGCATCTGTGTTATTATTGTTATATATGTCAGGTCAAACCTTGTGGGAGCAGCACGGATCAAACTACAGAGAAAATAATTCATTTACACGTTTGGGCTAAATCCCCTTTCCAGTATTACAGGGATTTAGCAGGTGAGCAATGGCAAAGAAAAATAACATTGACCAAAAAAAAAAAAAAAAAAAAAAAAACACAGCCGTGTTCAAGTACGTGGGTGGTAAACAGCTTTTTACTTCCTGTACTGCTTTGTTATAGAAGAATAACGAACAGACAGGAAACTGATTATGGATAAATTAAGGGTAAAAACATTTTACCCACCTCACGAGTCAGGAGGTAAGATTCCATCAAAATTTCCTTAAAGTACTTTAAGGAAATTAAAGTACTTGAAATTTCTCTGAGTGTGTTTCTGTTATTATGCTAATATTCTGAAGAGTGAAGTGATTGTGCAATCATAGAAACATCTGTAATTTTTCTGTAAAACTGAGACCATTTAACAAAAATACTGTATAATCTGATGAATTGGGGTGTAGAAAGTGGGCATAAACATCCTGGAACCTGGTTTCTTTCTTACACCGTTTGCCACGAGCCAGAGGTTTCACCCATTAACTAACTTTTATCAGATTTGTTTAGATGAAACAAAATCTCATCTTCACAAGAACGGCAACAGGAAATGTTTACTCCAATCTTTGCTTCTCTCTCATGGGAAGGCAAGCTTGTTTTTTTTATGCAGAATGCAAACATTAGCATGAAAAATTGAAAAATCTCTATTATCTGAGATTTGACTGATTAAGTTGCTCTTCGCTGTAATAGCCTGAAGTGTCAAAGACAGATTGTCTTATTCTGTCAATGCAGTTAATATCAGGATCTTTGTCATTTAAAATGCCAGTCAAAGAGGAATCCAAATTCCAAGAATGATCAAAAGAATTTTGTGAATGATCCATAAAAA
Source organism: Lucifuga dentata (assembly GCA_014773175.1). Classification (NCBI taxonomy): domain Eukaryota; kingdom Metazoa; phylum Chordata; class Actinopteri; order Ophidiiformes; family Bythitidae; genus Lucifuga; species Lucifuga dentata. The sequence continues at coordinate 13,634 of VXCM01002778.1, forward strand.
CAGGATAATCCAAGAAAAGGTCACACAGAAAGTGGAAAAATATAAAACTGACCAAAGAAGTCTACAGGTCTTCAACCTTGTTGGGGAGGAGTTTATATATATTTTTTTCAGAATGCCGAGACCAGGAGGTGGGCATAAAAGTCGCCATCATAGAGAGGGAAGGGGGTGACGTGTGTGTGTGTGTGTGTGTGTGTGTATGATCTGAATGTGATTAATCCTATAAATGAGAAAAATGAAACACTTTCAATTTAGAGAAAGGTGGGTTATAAAGAGGAATTCTGTCTTCTATCCATTTCATTGATCTCTACTTGCTTATAAACGGGAATATAAACAGGGATAACGGTGCACAGTTTCACTTTCGGTTCTCTTTTTGGTTCCCACTTCCACACCTCACCACACCTGATCAATCGCTGTGTGAAGTGGGAGTGCCTGGCAGAGTCGGAAAGGTACAAATTTTGTTGGATGCAGATCCCCCAAATTACCAAAAACTTTACCTGAGTAAACATAATCCAAATTCTTAAAAATGTAAATGAAAAATACACGTATGCAGAGTCCCTGTTTCCTCTGGCTTCTGCATTGACTGGTCGGTCTTTGCTTTGTTTCAAGCACACAGATCTTACCCACCACCTGAGTGCTAATCAACTGACTCCCCTCTAGAATTAAGGAGAGCATTGTTGTTGTTGTTTGGAGGGCTGGGCATCGCCATGGAAACAGCCAGGGCACGGCGACAGGGATGCTTCAGGTTGAGTGTGTGTTTGTTTGAGAGAGGACAGTGCTTGTGTTTGGCCTGACACTGCATGAATCCGATTTAAAGCCTGATTTGTTGCCAACAAGCTCTGAGAGTCGGGCTGATCAGATGTCGTATCGTGTGCAGATTGAACGTAGATTGATTACCCGAACGACCTACGACTGAACGATACGATGGATTTCCCACATGACAGAAATTTCAGTCAGCTCTTTTGCAATATCACAAGCCTATTTCTTGAAGTCACGATTAGATTTTCCAAAATTAATACCAATCTACCTGAACGTTTCAACATTTTGTGGATGGAGCCACGTTGTTCTGGATGGAATAATAAAACTTTAAAACTCTGAAAGTTCTCCAGCTTTACAAAGGAAATTCCTGCTCACTACACATTTTTCTGTTTCATTTATTTTTTCTGTTTCAAGCTTGTCTATATGTTCCCAAACTCACAGTGCCTCTTTAAATTCATGTCAATAATTCCTTGAGGCTTAAAGGACAATATCACCCATTCTCCATGTTTGAGCCTAATATATTCAATTTTCATACATGTTGTGTATGTATACTGACAATCATTTTCCCAAAGGATAAAACCGTATTTCAGCTTTCCTGATATTTTGTAAAATCTCTTAATCTTTCAAAATCAAATATTCAAGCGATACACCCACCTTAAAAATCCATGTTTCTCCTGCTAATAGTTACACAAAATTACAAAGTCAAGGTCCTTTAAATTTTTCCATATACGCAGGTCTTCTTTTGGGACTATATTCCCCGGTGGAGGCATACATTCACTCCACACTTTTTATTGAGCTTAAACACTAAAATTACATAACTTCTAAAAAAACCTGAATACACGTCTTGTTGGTGATGATGGATTACCTATCCCAAGAACGTTTACAGTATCAACAAGTTGATTTTAATAGCAGAATGAACTGAAACCAATGGAGGTCTGGAAGGTAGGAAAAACATTTTTAATTCACCGTTCCAGTAGTATGCTTTGGGAAATGATTGTCAGTAACGTTATGTGTATGAAAATTGAAAATATTAGGCTCAAACATGCAAAATGGGTAGTATGGTCCTTTAAAAACATGTGGTGAGGCCGAACTGTTTGTGTGTTTCTGCAGGTAGAAGCGGGGCGTGGTTCTCTACCTGCAGCAGTTGTTTCTCCTTTCCGCTCAAGTTAATCAGCACAGGACGGGTGAATATGCTGCAAAATTTCACAGCAAATTCAATTAATTTTATTTTAATGGAAGCTGAGGGAGAAAGAGAAAGACAGAGAGAGAGAGAGAGAGAGAACAGTTTCTCTGTCTTTTTGTTTATCTCTCTCTCTCTCTCTCTCTCTCTCTTCAATTCAAAGGCCTTATTGACATGAAAGTTTCAAAAAAAGAACAATTTTGCCAAAGCATCAAATTACAAATACATAAAACATTTGAACAACATACTTTACAAAGCAGTATATATTTGCTCTCTCTCTCTCTCTGCACCTGGACATATGATATAAGAATATAGCAGTAATAACACACAAAATAAGTAAAATACATATATAACAGATTCAAAATGGTCCAAGTCTCTCTCTCTCTCTCTCTCTCTCTGCTACACAAATGAGCTAAATGGACTGAAATGAGTTTTGCGATAATGTCTTATCCTGCTAAAAAGATTACATCAGTTTTCCATCAGGCGTCTGCAACAACACAGGAAGACGTAAAGAGATGTTTTAGGAAACGTTGCGTGTCTACAGCAGAATCACCGTCTCTCAGATTATTTCTAATCTACAGTAGTACTCTGTGATAAATAGCGACGGATTACTCTTTTTCAGTAACTTCCATATTATTCACTACCGACAGTTTCTCTTCTAGGTTGTGGGATGTTATTAAAGAGCAGAAAGAATTTACCATAAACACCTCCAGACTGAAAACCCACATGCCTCCACCCCATCCCTGTATATGTTTTGATCTCTTCCAATCGTCTACTTCCAATTAGAGAAAGGGATTACAGGCCAGCTGTATTTCTGAACGGTGGGTGTTTTGTTTTGCTTTGTAGCATTAGCCTCACTGCTTTTCTTAATTATGAATCATAAAAGTGATTCATAATGGAAAAAGCATTACAACTTCACACGCACACGGAAACCAACAAACACACAGACACACTCGCTTATACAGTGGCTGCCAGAGACGCTGAGTTAAAAGGATATTTCTTGGCCACCAAATGCTATTATTTAACAATTATTTCAAGAGTGATGGAATAAAAGCGTTTTTCTGCTTTCTGTTAATAATCACCAACACTTTTGTCATTGTTTTGTTCTTTGTGGCACAAGGACATTGAGAAACGTCATAAAACTAAACACAAGAAGAGTACCTCCCACTGTGCCGCACACACACACACACACACACACACACACACACACACACACACACACAGAGTTTGTGTTCAGGCTGCATCAGCCTTGTTATTGCATGAGGGAACATCTGTGTCACTGTTGTGGTAACTGTTATGGTGAGACATCAACTCCCATATTTTTCCATAAATGAAATGAACACGAACTCCAAAATGCAGAAGACACATCGCCAACATGAATTATCTGACCATTGTTTTCTGACACCGCAAACCAGATTATGTGACAATAATCATGAATCGGACACTCTGTTTTTTTTTTTTGTTTTTTTGTTTTTTTTTTTCCAGCTATGAAGGTTATGATGAGGCGACTGAAAAAAATCCCTCAAATATTACCTGGTAACACAACTGATCCTGAGAGTTAAACGGATCCATTAAAAAACCCCATCAGAACGCTAGATACCAACAAAATCAGGTGGTGTTCTCACAATAAAAACACTTTCACTTCTACAGTATACAATAAATTAAAATCAAATCCTCTAGTCAGATTTCATAGCAAACGCTAAGTACTGTAGCTAAATTTGACTTGGCGACAGTATATACACTGTAAAATGTGACAAGTTGATCTTACTTAAAAAAATCTAGGAAATCGTTTGCCTTGAAAAGGGTAAGTAAATATAACTGTATAGTCTTAAGTTTAAGTGACAAAGTAAACATAACTTAAGACTAATAGTTATATTTACTTACCTTTTTCAAGGCAATCGGTTTCCTAGATTTTTTTAAGTAAAATCAACTTGTCACATTTTACAGTGTACAGTATACTCTAGTTCAGGGATTCAACTAAAATTCAGGTGGATCCAGTTACTCAGTGATCTCCCACGACCCGATCTTATTTTCTCATTAAAAGCTTTGCTAGCATAACGATATTATGTTTGTTTATTGCTCCCACAAGAAAGCAAGAAAGACTCCAGATCAAACACACGGGTCTTTAGTGTTTGCTGCTGGAAGAATGAAATCATATTTATACATCCACTCATCCTTCAACTCTCGGTTTTTGTGGTCAACTTTTCTGATCTTTGAGCCATTTGGCAACTTCAGTGTGCACTTGACTGCTAGCATGTCTGCTCAGCTAATTTTCAGGGCATGGTGAGTCTTAACGCGATTGGACAAGAGGCTTCTTGGACCTTTGGACCCATAGAGCCCACATGCTGTGCCTGCTGAAAATTCTCCAACCTTAAAATATAAGTTAATATCAGTATCACAAGAAATGCTCAAGAGCCTCTCTGAGTCCAGATCTGGACCAGAGTCCGCTAATTGGTGACCACTATTCTAGTCAGGGTCGGATTGGCCATCGGGAGAAGCGGGACTTTTCCCGGTGGGCCGCAGCCATCGGTGGGCCGGCTGGTGGTGATGGGCCGGTGGCCTTTGCACTGCACAATGTAATATTAATTAAAATTAACTTAAACTGAGCAAACTTAATTTTTTTCTTTTCTAATTTTGTTGGCATGGAGAAAGAGAAAACAGCGGACAATTATGGACTTATTTGCCTCCACCTCCGGCATCATTGGCATCTTCGTCTGGCCATACCATACTATACCTAACCCCAACACCTTAAATTCCCAGTAAAAATTAGGATCCAAATCCGACCCTGACTCTAGTATATGCTAGAGTAGCAAAGAGCCACTGGTAACCAAAAAGAATATCCACTGTAACAGAAATTCTCAACACAGAAGCATAAGAGTATCCTAGATAATTTTATCATATTATACGACTGTGCTATGGCCCATGGTTAAACATTTTTCAACTTTATTTCTGAGAAAGTTCTTTTTTTTCCCCATCAGCTTGTTGAAGTATAGCGAACAACTAAATACTGCATCTCTCATCTGCCTCTGCAGCTGTTGCTACGGAGAAGTTGCAGGTGTGAATCAGAGCTGCAGCAAATTCTGAATGCTTTTGTGGGAATTTAGAACAAAATATCATAAAGTCACACCAAACTCTAATGCTCAGATTATTGTCTTGTACCTTTGACTTGTCATCAATGAACCAGATTTTATTGATTACTGATTATCCTGATGATTCAACCAGCAGAGTTGGAAGCATTGAAACTGCTTCAACTGATATTTAATGCAGAAAAGAAACAGAGCTTTTACTTCAAGAGATCTTTGTTGCACAAAATAACTTCTCCCACTTTACTAGCTTTACTAAAAGGTTAAAAGTACAAAACTGTGTACCTCAAAAATATCGGAGTGAAGCCAACTAAACTCCCAAGATGCATCCAATCATTGAGCTTAATTTTAGCTACTGGCTAAAGCTAATAACATTTTTTATATTTATATATCATTGCACTTTAAAATTTTGGATCAATTCAACAGATGACCTGAATTTGCTTCTCCACAGTAACGGGTGCTGAGGCTTATGGGTTCTGTCATATTTGGAGCCATTTCCTGTGCTAACCTGACTCAAAACTGTGATTTCTTTAGAAATTAAGTTAAATATTTCAATAGCCATATCATAACTCTGTGGTATCATTAAATTATCCAGGACTGACATGTTTCTACATTAAATATGCATTTCTGTGCAAAATTTCGTGTTACAATACCGTAGGCATTTTTTTACGCCCCAGACTCAATTATGAAAGAAAAAAAAAAAAATCATTATAGAATGTCACTTTTCCTGATAGCTTGAAAGCTCCCTGCTGTTTAAGCATGAGTGCACTGGTCCATTTTGGAGGTGATCCATCATAGCGAACAAATTATGGGTCACTTCACGCAACGTAATGTGTCTGGGTTTGAGAGGAGAGAGATATGAGAGGTTTGGATATGAAAGTCGTCTCTAATGCTGTCAATTCACCTGGCTGAACACTAAATGAAGAGATGGAGGAGGGAGAAATGAGGGAAGTTGAGGTCAATAATATCCGAGTGAAATGATGGAAAGAGACAAAAGAGGAAAACCTGATGAAGCCTTAATCAGTTTATGGTATATTAAATCTATGACTTCAGAGTCCAATAGTATTGATTTGAATCATCCACGTCTTATCTGTTTGGAGCTGAGCCATGTCCCACAGCAGATGATGCATTTAGTGTCTGTTGTGATATCTGTGATGTGGCTGAGCCTGCACCATTTAGCTCAGAGTTCAAGCTGTCATTTGAGCTCTGAAACATGTCCTCTTTCCCTCCAACGCTCCTGCTTTTCTTTACTTAACAAGGTCAGGAGACGGAGGGGGGAGAAGAAGTTTGTCACCTGAGGAGGCTGTACGCTGTCATACAGTATTTCGTGTCTTGTATTGGTGTGTTTGTGTGTGTGTGTTTCTGGGCCTGTGAGTTTGGAAAATCTATTGTGGTTGGAAACTAAAGATGAGCTCATTTTGGATCTTTGCGTGTGTGTGTGTGTGTGCAACTTTACTGAGTTAGCTGTATCTTATGTGATTATTTGTACTTTTTAGGACTTCTAGTCCACTACATGTTAGAGGAAAATATTTACCTTTATCATATTTATCTCACAGCTGGAGTTACTACCCACTGTGCAGATTAAAGGACCATAACTTATGGTTATGATTTTGCATGTCTAAGCCCCATAAATTCTACCCATGGCGCATACACGTTACATCACTGACAACCAATTTCCAAAACACAAAACTATATTTTATTTTTCCTATTATATTGCTAAATCCTCTAATCTTTCAAGCTCAAATGTTTAGGTGTTAAACCCACCTTTAAATTCAATGTTCTGTGAGACTATATTCCCTGGCGGAGACATATTATCTTCCATGCAGTTCCATGTTGGACCTGTTAAATAGAGCTACAGTACTTCGATTAAAAAAAAAAAAAAAGTAATAAACTTTGTACTCGCTGTGATGGATTATGTATCTCAAGCGCAGTTCAAGTCTCAAAAAGTTGATTTTTGTAGTGTACTGCAATGAACTGAAACCAATGGCTGTCTGGAAGGTAGGAAAAACATCCTAAAATGTATTGCTCTCCTGGTATAGTTTGGGAAATGTATGCGGGTTGTATTGAGCTAACACATGCAAAATTGGTGGTACTGTCCTTTAAGACTTGAACTTAAAATCATAAAACTGTTTTTAGGTTAAAAACTTTTATCTCAGTCTTGTCTTGACTCAACGGCACAATGCATTTTAGACTTTATATAAAGCATGTAACACCCCAAAAATATTACAAGGTTTTTCACCTGACAGGATGAAAATCTATTTATTAAAACATTCCAAATGTTTCATTATTTCACTCCTAACTTTCCAAATTTGGTGATAGCGTTTGCACCGTTGGATAAAAACCTTGGATCTCCAATTTGTGGTAATTTTATTATTCTTGTATTAACATTTTGGGACAATTCATAGAAAGCACTTTTACTGTGGATACTTAAGTATATATAATCTTTACTTACTGCTTTTACTATAGCAGACTTTTGGATGCTCTTAGTTGTAATTGAGTGTTTTTTCCATTATGTTATTAGAAAAAGGATGAGTGTTCCGCTTTGTATGCATGTACACTTACACAATAAATACACAATTTGTGTATTTATACACAAAGGAGGAGCATGATGAATGCATTCTTTGTGTGTGAGTACAATGTGTTTTTTCTGACATCACTGCAGGTTGGTGCCTCCCTGTATCAGACATGAGTACTTTCTAGCTGTGAACGATGGTATCGTACATAAAAGAGAGCTTAATTTTCCAAACAGGCCCTGACATTTGGAGGTTTTGTATCTGTAGAGAAGTGCCAGGAACAAAATCTCCTTTTCAAAAAAACAGACCTGAGCCCAAATAAACATGAATTATGTCTGTATATTAGCCCATTTTCCACAGCTCTGTTCCTCTGCTGCGCTTGCTGTTATTTGGTTAAGTCACAATGGTAGTCAAGGGATATTTGGGTTTTGATTGAATGTTCCCTTTTTCGTTTTCTGTTCTAGCCGTATTTAATACTAGGGTATTATTAGGAAATAACTCTGATTTTTGTGGGCGTTAAATTTTCTTTTCGGGATGATCTTATTGAGCTCTGAAATAATACATTGCTGTTGTATATTGGAAAATAAACACTCAGTTTGTTCCACAGGTGTGCTTTAACATTTTTTCCCACAGCTGGAAACTGGCAACTTTGCAGAAGAAAATGAAGTTGACACTCCATCCTCCACTGAGATTTTGTAATTTATCCTTTTATTAGTAACTTTTCAAAACATCCAGCTGTTTTTAGCATATTGATGGATGCATTCTGTGTGGCATCAACGTTTTGGTATCGACACTGCAGGTATGATTTGTGCCTAATTGCCAGTTTATCAGGTAGATCTGCTCATTAATGCAAATATCTCATCAGCCTATCATGGAGCAGGAACTCAGTTCATAAAAGTATGCAGACAAGAAGAGGTTCAAGAGGTTCAGTTGTTGTTCAGACCACTATCAGAATTTGGAATAAAAATGATTTACCATATATACTCGACTATAAGCTGATCTCGACTTATAAGTTGACCCTCTGATTTTGGCCTGCATATTTAGATTTTTAAAGAAACCTGTATATAAGCCGACCCCCTGATGTTGTTCCATCAATTTATTTGTTTAGCAAATTACCTGTTTTTCTGGGTATTGTCATAGTATTCCTGTGATTTTCTGAAAATAATTCCATGTACCAGTAAACATGATATTTATTTCAGCAGCTGATTACCGTAACTGACGGATCACGGCTTACTGGCAGCCGCAAAATGTGCTGAATAAGATGTTTAGTCAGGAAATACATCATTCTTTAAAGTATTTTACATGGGTAGTGGTAATGGGTAGTATTTCCACCCCTGGAAATTTCCTTCTCTGGGATCCGATTTGAATCACTCGCGGATAAGTCGACCCCCCGATTTGTGTGGTGAAATTTGGTAAAAAAAAAAAAACTTGGTTTATACTTGAGTATATACAGTAAACTTGGTTTATACTTGAGTATATACAGTAAGTAACGAACAGTGCTGCTGTTGGTTTGCTTCAGTATTTCAGAAACTGCTGATCTCTGGAGTTTACAAAGAAAGCAGCAGTTCTGTGGACATTAAACGCTGCGTAACGGGAGAGGACAGAGCAGAATACCGCACCCATGGACGGATTATCATGTCTACGGGCCCTGCACACAAAGTTGCACACATGCAAATAATACACGTGAACTGTGTGTGCCCTCCCCAAGCACACACAGTTTGGTCGCACAACAGCACACAACAATCCACAACCACTCAGCATGTATTACTTTGAAATTATATTTGTGAATATATGTGAAACGAAGAGGCCCCTCTTTCAATGAGAACTGTTTTTATTTTGTCGCTGGATATATTTTCCCACAGCGCAGGATTTATAACTGTCTCACACCAGGAGGAGTGGTTTCATCCTCCCTCTGACGTCTCCGCTCTGGTCAGTTCATTTTCAGCAGCCGGCGCTCTATCTTTCTCCTCCACAGGCGCTGTGAGAGGCTCTGCAGGATGTGAGAAGGCGCTGCCAACTTCCCATGTCTGGGCTGGTAACGTTAGCACTAGCATTATCCACTATAGCATCAGTCGGAGCGCAGTCTGTCTTCCTGTGAACTTGGGCTAACATTAGCTGTGCAGCATTAGCATCCAGGTTATCCTCAGACGGCAGCGCTGCTAACAGTAACACCATCTTCCACCTGTTTTTTTTTTTTTTTTTNTTTTTTTTTTTTTTTTTGTGAAAACTGTTGAAATACGTTTGAAATAACTGTTGAAACTGTTGGAGCAAAGTGGCATCTTGAACTTCTTTTTCTTTTCTGAGTTTATGCTTTGCCGACCCGCTCATCGCACGTTTCTCCATGTTGACAGCGAAATTGACATTTGACCTTTAGCCTGCGTCATTATGTGATTTAGCCTAATCGGCTAATTTATAAAACATTCANACATTTGACCTTTAGCCTGCGTCATTATGTGATTTAGCCTAATCGGCTAATTTATAAAACATTCAATTTCATAATAGTACTACGTTTTCAAAATCACATTTACTCCAATATTTTAAAAACAAAAATACTTTACACATTAAAACAGAAAAAAAAAGATATTAATAAATCTTAAGGCCGAGGAACCCTATTGGCTGCAGGGCCCTTGGACACGTGCCCATGCGGTAATCCATCTGGGACCGTTATCTGTGGATGGTTCTGTGTAATTTGAAATATAAGTATGGAGTTTATCCTGCACATAACACAGGTGTTCCTAAATCACAGGAGGATTCAGGTAATACTCATCAAACATTAATGTACTGCAGGCACATACTTGCCGTAACTGAACGTTAAACGCCTACTGCAGGCTTAGCGGACACAACTGCACATGACCACATCACACTTTAACGCCAGGATGATGTTGCTGCAGGACAAACCAGCAGAAACAGACGGGATGCGATGGGAATGTTCCTCAGACTCCAGAGTACAATTTATCTCCTGCCAGGAATTGGCAGCCATTTGGCAAGGCTTTCTAATCCCTCGTGGAGGAATCGTACACACTCAAGTACTTTCTCACCTCCTCTTCCCGTCGCTCATCAAAGTCAATCGCCATTGTTTGTTTTTATGTCCCTTTCTCCGATATACTTCACCTTCCTCCACCCCTCGTCTCTCGGCTGACCGACAATAAATTTGCATTTACTTCAAACAGAAACTCTAGAGTTTCAAATTTCAACTGGTCCACGACCTCATAAGCCTCCACGGCCACGCAATTACATCACATTTTACACATGCCCACTGTCACGTCCGCCTCCATAATAAGCATAAACCAGCCTGACCAGTTCTGCTGCAACATGCAAGGTTTGAATTTGGAGTTTTTGGAGTTTAACCTTGGCTACACAGGTACAGAGGCTGCAGAGACGAACCGGATCTGTTCTGCGTTTGCGGCTGGGAGAATAATGTCTTTTTTATTTCTCACAGTGATGTGTGATGTGGTGGTGATTGAAAGGAAATAGCTTTCTGTTCTGCCCACTCAGTGAGAGAGAGAGAGAGAGAGAGAGAGAGAGAGTTGGGAAGTGAAGTATGTCATCTTTAGCCTTTGGTCTCCTTATAAACAGCCTCATGCAGAATTAGATGGAGTTGACATTTAGCAGCGTGCAACACAAGCTCACATATGCCCCCCTTCCCCCACCCCCAACACACACAAACACACACATAAACACACACAAATACACAGAAATTNCCTTCCCCCACCCCCAACACACACAAACACACACATAAACACACACAAATACACAGAAATTAATCCTTGCTCTTTCATACTCTTTCTGCTCTTCTTTGGTTTGCATTCACACAAATACTCACATAACCAGTCAACTGGGTGTATTTGTGTTAAATCAAATGGTAAAATTCTCTCTCTCTCTCTCTCTCTCTCTCTCTCTCTCTCTCTCTCTCTNCCCCCTCTCTCTCCCTCTCTCTCCCTCTCTCCCTCTGCGGTGAGAAGGTGTGAGGTTATCCAAACAGCCAGCTGTCTTGTTGTGTCAGGCTGGTTGCTCTGTTGGCTGCAGGCCTGGGAGAAGCTTACTTAGAGAAAACAGAGACTCACTCTACATTAGACCCACTCCCGTCAATGGACTGGGCCCAAAGCCTGCACACGCGCACACACACACACACATGCACACGCATATGCACACGCTTTCTCTCTCTCTCTCTCTCTCTTCTGTCTACAGGTGAGAAACTTTTACATACATAAGCATTTTCACAGGGGCTTCCTTTCTCTTCTTGGGTTATTCCCACACACACACTCTCACACACACACACATACTGTATACATGCACATGTACACACACACACACACAGACACACTCACACATTGATGTTAGTTGTGGGATTCTGATCAAGACCAGAATGCCAGGGGAAACTGGCAATTACCAAGAGAAACATCGACTTTGGGGGCAAACTTAATTTTTATGGGGTCATTTGGTCAGGATGATCTCTCTCTCTCTCTCTCTCTCTCTCTCTCTCTAATTCAATTCAATGGCATGAAAGTTTCAAAAAAGAACAATTTTGCCAAAGCATCAAATTACAAATACATAAAATATTTGAACAATATAATATACAAAGCAGTATATATTTGCTCTCTCTCTCTCTCTCTCTCAAACAAAATGCAAATCCATCATCGCTTGTCTCCCTCTTAACATCAGTTTCTATTTCTCCCTCGTTTACTTCACCTTCCACAAAATCTTCCACCAGACTTCCGTCTAATGAAGTCACATGACCGACAGCAGGTCAATCTGTGACCTCAATCAACCTCTACTGGTGACCAGGAGGAATTACAACGACAGCAGTGATAAAACTGATTTCCTTGTACAATCTTTGCTCGCACTATTACAAGCCCTTTAAAATATAAATAATATAATATATTCATAAGTAGGCACCAGTGTTTCCTGAAGAGATAGTATTTGACTAGAATATATGACTCATATTTCAGGATTCAAGGTTAATTTTATTGTCCTTGTATGATTCATAATGAAATGAGGTATAACTGGAATATTAATAATAATCCATTTTCTTTTTCTTCTTAGACCTGATAATGATTCTTCCTAATATTTAAAATTTTTCTTTTGCTCATGATGTCACGCTACACTGGTGTTCAGTTACTACTACTTTTACTTAAAGGACCATACCGGTCGTTTTGCATGTTTGGTTTCAATTAATTCCAGTACGCTATAAAAAAAAAAAAAAAAAAANAAAAAAAAAAAAAAAAAAAATCAACTTGTAGAGATTTGAAACGTGTTTGATATGACAGTGAACAAAACATCTAATAAGTTTTTTTGTGGAAATTAGTTCATTTAAATGGTCCAACATGGAGTTGGGCGGAAGAAAGTGTATTTCTCAGCCAGGGATTATAGTCCTAGGATGGGGTACACAAATACAAATCTTAAATGTCCACAAAGAAAATGTTCAATAAGACAAAGGTCCGTTTATTAAGGTCTAGTCAGGGTCGGATTGAATCCTAATTTTTTATGAAGAATTTAAGGTGGCGAGTGGGGGAGGGGGAGCAACTCTCAGTCGGACATTCAGTTTCACTTTGCAGCAAACTAAGTGGAGAATTTGACTCGTTGTGTCGCAGCGATGTCCCACAGAAAATACAAATAATACATAGGCAAAGCATAATTTGCTCAGAGTGTGGAGACAGCTGTGGTTCGGTCCGGATCGGAGTCCAGACTTTGAGGATAACTGTCCTAGGAGAAAACTGCTTTTACAGAGAAATTAAAACGACTGTGCTTCTACTTTTGGACGTATGTTGAAACATTAATTTGGGAGCATCCTGAACTTTTGATTTTGAAAACCTAAAATACACTTTTATGTTTTGGAAAATGATTGTCACTATGAACGTCCAACATGTACATACGAACCGACCTCCATAAAGCCTATTAAATTAAAAATTCGAGTTACATACAATGATTTGTAATAATGAACGGCACACTACTTTACGACACACGTCAAAACATTGTGCATCGTCAGCGGTGCAGCAGCCATCGCTATTTTAAGTCGAATCACGCTCGCTGTAAACACCATATTGTGTGTGTTTTGCCTTTTTTTTCTTTTTTGTAACCTTTGTAACCATGCTTCCAAAGTGTAAATCTGGTTTCTTATGCATAGAAAGGTCAAATATATACGTTAGATATGCACCTTACATAACTGTTCTGACTTACGAACAAATCCGACTTACGAACAGCCATGGGAACGGAACTCGTTCGTAACCAGGGGACTGCCTGTAAAGGAACGTGTATGAGAATAGTATTTATTAGGCTTGAACATGCAAAATAGCCGGTATAGTTCTTTAAGTTAAGGATGTGAGTACTCCTCCGCCACTGCGCATCACGTGAGAATGACAGTCCAACAACCAAAAAACAACTATCCAGATCTCATTCCAGGAGACTGAACACGAGGCCCCTGAAAACAGATGATGGAAGGCGCTCATGTTCCTCAGGGGAGCAATATTCTGGCAGGACACGAACAGTTCCTGATGGATTTTAATAACAAATGAAAAAAATTTAGCCTGCTAGAGTCGGTTTCATTAGTCTTTGGCACCGCGAGCCTAAAAATTCTTCACTCTGAGAACTTCAAAGGACAGCCAAGGTCTGACGCCTCCACAACAAAGAGCCATCTTTAAAAGGCAATAAGGGAGCGCTGATTCACAACAGATTCAGCCACACACACTCACACATACACACACAATAAGAGAGACAGACAGAGAATAGCCATAATATTGTGGAACAGTCTCAGTTGATTCAATTTTGTTCTTTTTTCTTGCCGACAAAATTTTCATGCATTTGAAAGCACCCTTTCTTTAAATTAAAGGATCATACTGGTGGTTTTGCACTTTTGATCCAAATAGAAACACCCCTCATTCACCTTACCTTACTAACAACCATTTCCCAAAACATACTACAGGAGCAGTAAATATTAGAATTGTTTTTCCTACCTTCCAGACTACCATTGGTTTCAGTTTTTTCCAGTACCAACAAAAATCAACTTTTAGCTGGATTTACACAAGTCTTGAGGCTCAATTCCGATCTTTCGCCTATATCCGATTTTTTGTTCAGCGTATTTACGTTTTCCTTTTTAAGTGGCTCATATCTGATACCTGTATTTACACGGCTTTCACATGTAACAGCAGGATATACACATTTCTGAGTCGCCTGCCACATTAAAGGACAGTCCATGGACGAGAGAACTGTTTATAAAAAATATGATAAAATATGATCCGCGGATTAAAAACTTTCAAATGCAGAAAGAAACATCTGATATGTTGTGCGAGCGTTTATCTCTCCCATCGAGACACGTTTTTTTGTCGGGCGATCACGGAGAAGAGGGACTTTTGCTGCTGTAAAGGAAGCCTGTTGTTATTATTAGTTTAGTTTATTAGTTTCAGACACAATTATAAAATACATGAAAGAAATATAAAAGAACGTGTCAGGGTGTGGTAGAAAACTGAAATGGCTTGTATAAAACCACACCCAGAAGACACAGCCTACAAAAGATAAAATACAAGCATATAAAATACATTTTAAATTATATCATATATATTGTCACACACAAACATGTCTATCTGACATAAACACGCATCAGCGTGTCTGATATATGTAGTATGTCCTCCATTTCTGTTTACAGAGAGCGTCATCATATTGATNAGCGTGTCTGATATATGTAGTATGTCCTCCATTTCTGTTTACAGAGAGCGTCATCATATTGATGCTTACATTATTCATATGCGGATAAGGTGGAACGTTACGTCGGAGTCGGAGTGGGAAGGAAATTCCAATCTGTGTATTTAGGCCCTGTCCACCTAATATGGATTTTACAAAACGCATATTTTCCGCTGTGTTTTGGTCTCTCATTGACACGCAAACGGCGTTTTAGCCACTAAAACAGAGATTTTTAAAATGGCTTCTAAAGTGCAGATTTCTAAAAACTCCAATTTCTGTGTATCCATGTGGACGTCTAAAACAGAGCGTTTGGGAAACAATGTCGTCAGAACTAAACTCGTGCGTGTGAACTGTTGCTTTGTGCAATAAGATTCAATGCAATCCGATTTTTGCTCACGTGACACGTATCAGATACACTTCCTGAAGATGTAAATGGTAAAAAACCACATGGAATCAGATATTCTCAGATCTGTTTTGAGCCACTTGTATATGTGGAAATAAATCAGATGTGTATCAGAATCCACCAATGCGACTGCTGTCTAAGGCCTAGTCCACACTAATACGGATATTTTTTTAAAAAACAATTATGTCCACACAAGCATTGTTTTACAAAATATCTCTGACCACACGAGAACGCTCAAAAGTTCTTGTGCAAACGTTCTAACGCATGCCGGGCCAGCAGGTGGCGATAAAGTCTGAATCAACGACAGGTCAAATAACAGAGAAGAACGTTCTGAGCATGTGTGCTTAATGTGTTTCCGTTGGCGGTAGTAAATGAAAAACAAAAACAGTTGGAGGTTGTTGTATCAATTTGTTGTTCGTTTTAATTTATTTATTGTGCTTATTTATTATTGCTAACCAAACATAAAGAAACTGGTACATGGTTGCCGCCATTGTTGTTGAAGCTGTTTTTGGTGCATGCTGGTGGTCGTGTAAATCCAGCCTTAGAGACCTGAAATGTGCTCAAGATAAATAGTCCATCACAGCAAACATGACGTCGATTAAATGTTTTGTCGAAATAACTTTATTGAATGGAAGAAAACGTATGCCTCCGCCAGGGAATATAGTCCAAGGAAGACGGCTTTTGCTGAGAAATTAGACACCCATCCTTTCTACATTCGGACGTACATTTTAGCAAGCGAAACACTGAATTTCAAGGTGTATCACCTGACCATTTGATTTTGAAATATTCTAACATGACAAAGTAACAGGAAGCCTAAAATACAGTTTTGTATTTTGGAAAACGGCAGTCCGTAAGATGTACGCGTAGTATTGGTGGTATTTATTGAGCTACGTTGGAAGTTTCACCCACTGTTAAGAGCTGACAGATTGTCTAAGCCTGACTTCTGGTTCTGATGGAACTCGTCTCGTTTCTCTCTTGTAATGAGTTCACACGATAAGCAACGCCAGCTCACGCCTGCCCACATAGATCTGTGTCTCTGAGCAATGACTGACAGGAGGACATGAAACGGAATAAAGAAAATGCTGTACCAGAATAATTTCATGATCAGACTATTGTCATATACTTCTGTTTCTTCTTCTTCCTCCTTTCATCCTCTCCTCTACTCTCTAATACACAGAAAAATTACTGCATAAAAGCTCCACAAATTGGTTCATATCCATACTTTGATGCCTGAGGCGCCGTTAAAGGTGGCTGTTTCTTTGATTTCTGAGTTTGATTGTCAGAAATATTAAAATGGATCTAAAATGTTTACATTTAAATGTCATTATACTTCAGAATGTCACTAACTTTCTGATTACATTTTGATCTTACAGCTTGATATTCTCCCTATCACCATCGTTTTGTATTGCCCTTTAGTCAAAACAGAGTTTTTTGGTCCTAGGAACACATCATCACCCGGAAATGGGCAACAATGTGACTGTCACTGCATTTTAAACTCCACTGTTTACCTTGCATTTGAGCTTTAAAGGACCATACCACCCATTTTTCATGTTTGAACCTAATATATTCAATTTTCATACATGAAAATTTTCATACATTACTGATAATAATTTCCCAAAGCATAAAACCGTATTTCAGCTTTACTGATATTTTGCAAAATCTTTTAATCTTTCAAAATCAAATATTTAAGTGATACATCCACCTTAAAAATCCATGTTTCTCTTGTTAATAGTTAAGCAGCCTTATGAAGTCATGGTCCTTTAAATTTTTCCATAAACGCAGGTCTTCTTTTGGGACTATATTCCCTGGTGGAGGCATACATTCACTCCACAGTTTTTATTGCGCTTAAACACTAAAATTACGTAACTTCTTAAAAAAAAAAAAACCTGAATATAGACAGTCCTCAGGTTATGAACGAGTTCTGTTCCCATGGCTGTTCATAAGTCGGATTTGTTCGTAAGTCGGAACAGTTACATAAGGTGCGTATCTAGTGTATATATTTTACCTTTCTATGCATAAGAAACATTAAAGAAACACTTCCAGATATCCTAAAATATTGTAAACATAATAATGTGTGTATGTGGGGGGGGGGG
>VXCM01002778.1:31371-71131 GCA_014773175.1 Lucifuga dentata
GGGGGGGGGGGGTTTAAAAAAATCATGTAGGTTAACACTTACTCTCGCTCCTATTGATGTCATGCATATCAGAAGAGGCGTCGTAAAGTAGTGCGCTGTTCATTATGACGAATCATTGAATGTAACTCGAATTTTTAATTTAATAGGCTTTATGGCGGTCGGTTCGTAAGTACGGGTTGTTTGTAAGTCAGACGCTCGTAAGTCAGGGACTTCCTGCACACGTCATGTTGGTGATGATGGATTACCTATCCAAAGAATGTTTCAAGTATCAACAAGTTGATTTTAATAGTGTACCAGAANTGGATTACCTATCCAAAGAATGTTTCAAGTATCAACAAGTTGATTTTAATAGTGTACCAGAATGAAATGAAACCAGTGGAGGTCTGGAAGGTAGGAAAAACAATTTTAATTCACCGTCCCTTTAGTATGCTTTGGGAAATGATTGTCAGTAACGTAACATGTATGAAAATTTAATATATTAGGCTCAAACATGCAAAATGGCGGTATGGTCCTTTAAACCACTATGAATTTCTTTCTTTTCCTTGTCTTTATGTTTGGCTGTGAATAGTTCAGTTTCCTTATTAATAAACATAAAATTCAAAACTAGCTGCATCACGAATATATGAATCAAAACATCTATTAGTGATATGATTCTGTTTTTAAGTTGAGGCCATGAGGCAATTAACCAGGAGACATGCTGTGATGAATCTGACTGAAGATCATGACTTGGAAATCCTTCAAACACACAACCCGACTCCATAATCTGTAAACTTTCAATTTCAATAACGTGGCTGATGAATAATGTGCAAAATCCTTCCAAAAACACAATATTTGAAACGGAAGGATGGATCTCTTCATATTTCTCTCCATCGAACTTGTAAGTGTGGGCGAGCTGACGCTGTTTTGTATGAATCAGATTTTCACTAGGGAAATACGTGTAACGTCGACAAAATAAATTATTCACAATATGTGTCAGGCAGAGCTGGCCTATATGTGTGTATGTGTAATTTAGAACACACACGCACGCACACAAGAGCAAAAATTCCTGAAATATTCATACAATCACCCCAGGTGGTTAAGCTATTCTGGTATCTCTAATCCATAACATTCTCCATATCTGTATCTGAGGACACGCGAGGAGCAAAGAGCTTGACTCAGAGGAATGCCTGGAGAGCTCTGTGTGTGTGTGTGTGTGTGTGGTGGGGGTAGTGAACAGAATGTGAATGGGGAGAGTACAGTATGAGGGCACCAGGGGTGCAAAGGGTTGTGTGTGTGTATTTTAAGGTGTGTTCCCATTAAAGGGCCATACTGTCAATTTTGCATGTTTGAGCATAATTATTAGGGCCTAATACAGTATATTCAATTTTCAAACGTTATATGTATGAAAATTGAATATATTAGGCCCTAATATATTCAATTTTCATACATGTAAGGTTACTGACAATCATTTCCCAAAGCATACTACTGGAACGGTGAATTAAAATTGTTTTTCCTACCTTCCAGACCTCCATTGGTTTCATTCTGGTACGCTATTAAAATCAACTTGTTGATACTTGAAACATTCTTGGGATAGGTAATCCATCATTGCCAACAAGACGTGTATTCAGGTTTTTGGAGAAGTTACGTAATTTTAGCGTTTAAGCACAATAAAAAGCGCGGAGTGAATGTATGCCTCCACCAGGGAATATAGTCCCAAAAGAAGACCTGCGTTTATGGAAAAATTTAAAGGACCGTGACTTCATAAGGCTGCATAACTATCAGCAGGAGAAACATGGATTTTTAAGGTGGGTGTATCACTTGAATATTTTATTTATTTTTCATTTATTTAGTTTTAACAGGGACCATCTACATTAATCAACATCATGTGTAACCATGTGTAAATGTATGTATCAGATTTAGTCAAAAGAAGGCTAATTTTCATCCGTAGTCCCTAGGCAGGTAGATGTTACAGATTAGTAGTCATAAAAACAGACATAAGCATATACATAACAAAAAGTATATATATAATAAGTACAAAATTTTACAAGGTGCCATTTAGTGTTGTTAATGTTTGCATTCCTGACTATCCAACAGAAAGGATTTCCAGCCTTTTTTAAACAAGGCAAAATTTTCTTTCTTTCTCAAGTCCAGAGGCAGCGAGTTCCACATACAAGAAGCTCGGTAAGAAAATGCTGATTGCCCATTGCAATATTAGACAATTTCCGCTTGTGACAGACCGCATGAGTCTACTTGTAGATTTATTTACAAATATTCAGCACCGATGGAGCAATTCCATTTGATTTTGAAAGATTATGTGATTTTGCAAAATATCAGGAAAGCTGAAATACGGTTTTATCCTTTGGGAAATGATTGTCAGTAATGTAACATGTATGAAAATTGAATATATTAGATTCAAATGCGCAAAATGGACGGTAAGGTCCTTTAAGACAGCTGACAGGATAAGTCCATGGGAGGGTGGCAGGGCAGGGGAAGCCAGTGTGATGCGAGCCCACTGACGAGCCACTCTGTGTGGGCAGGAGAGGCACCAAGCTCTGCCTGTCCACATCCATCAGCCGCAGTCTGCTCAGAAAACTGGCACCTCTGCTGATGTATGAGGTGGCTGCTCAATGACTAATAATCTGATATACAAACACACACACACATACACACACATGCACAGTTTGGTGCATTTTCTCTCACACAAATTCACACAAAAAAGGACACACACAATCTCTTGCTCCCTCTTGCGCTTTGGCTCTTGCAAAACATGACACACTAACACACACACACACACACACACACACACACACACACACACCCCTGTGCAGCTCCTACACAGTTCCTGAGTGACCTGCTCTGTTGTCACAATACATTTGTCACCGTGACCGTTCGGATTTCGCGCCTTGGCGACGGCGAGCTGTGATTGATGAAACGGACTCATTCTCTGATGAAGCTCACATCAAAGCTGATCTGATTATTCGCCAAAGCTTCTCCATGCTGAGGGCACGCTAATTATCACATTTTTTTCACACGTTTGCAAATGTACCAGCTCAGGAAGCATCAGAAGGAATGTGTCATTAAATCAAATGCTAATGGGAATGTTTTGAACAAGACACACACACATAAAAGAAGGGAGGGGGGGTCAATGCGAGCTGAGATGCGACCAAAACTCCAGGCAGAAAAGGGGGGTTCCTGATTTGTAGAGTATAAAAGTTTGGAAAAAGTAAATTAGGCTGCATTTGTGCAGAACTCTTTGGAAAAGGAAACAAAGAAAACGCCACTTAAGTTGGAATTCTGACTTGGAAAGTCAGGGAAGCTTTCAGAACCCCGAGTTCAATATGGCTGCTCCCACCGTAAACCTTCTCTTATAAATGAATATTTAGAAGCATTTTCTTGAAATCAAGCAGCATACAGACACAGTAACTTATTAAACATTAAACACTGGCAGCTTTTGCGAAATGGTAAATACTCATAAATGTTTCAAATGTAGCTTCTTTTGGTCCGACATGGCAAACAAAATAAAAGTTTCTGAGGCACAACAAACACAGTGTTACTACAAAAAGGGCCGTTATACTGCAGCTCAGGGTACAAATATTAAAGATCCACAAAGAAAGTTTTCAATAAGACAAAGGTCAGGTTATTGTATATTAATGTTGGATTAGAATGCTAATTTTTAACGGGAATTTAAAGGACCATACCACTCATTTTGCATGTTTGAGCCTAATGTATTCAATTTTCATACATGTTATGTTGCTGACAATCATTTCCTAAAGGATAAAACCGTATTTCAGCTTTCAGCTGATATTTTGCAAAATCTCTTAATCTTTCAAAATCAAATATTCAAGTGATACACCCACCTTAAAAACTGATGTTTCACCTGCTAATAGTTATGCAGCCTTATGAAGCCATGGTCATTTAAATTTTTCGATAAACGCAGGTCTTCTTTTGGGACTATATTCCCCGGTGGAGGCATACATTCACTTCATGCTTTTTATTGCACTTAAACGCTAAAATTACATAACTTCTAAAAAAACCTGAATACACGTCTTGTTGGTGATGATGGATTACCTATCCCAAGAACGTTTACAGTATCAACAAGTTGATTTTAATAGCAGAATGAACTGAAACCAATGGAGGTCTGGAAGGTAGGAAAAACATTTTTAATTCACCGTTCCAGTAGTATGCTTTGGGAAACGATTGTCAGTAACATTACATTTATGAAAGTAGAATATATTAGGCTCAAACATGCAAAATGGATGGTATGGTCCTTTAAGGTGTTGAGCTATCGACTGTCAATCTGCGCTGTCAGTCTCAACGAACCCGATGCTGTGTCATGGAGATGTTGGAATGCTGCCATGTGATTGGACCAAACCAAACCAGAGTGGACATTCTCTCACACATTCAGTTTCGCTTTCTCCGCTGCAGAGAATTTTGACTCGTGTCGCAGATAATAGAAATAATACATACGAAAAGTAGAATTTTTCAAAGTCTGGACTCCGGATCCAGACTGGAGTCTGGACTTTGAGGATGACTGCTGTTACAACATAGGCTCTAATTCCTAAACTTAAGTTTGCCTTTATGTTGACTCTGCTTTTCTGTTGATGGGGACGTACGTTTAGTCCTATTCTACCTCTTCTTCCCTGACCTTCTTTTTTTCCCTTCTCTTGCTTCCTTTCCATCCATCCTTCTCTTTGGACGGGTTATGACAATGTGCCGACGACTGACCTGGGCATGTGAAAGCCACCATGTCTGCGCTGTGTTATACTGTCCTGTGAAGCCATCCGACATAAAACACAGACACACACACACACACACACACACACACGCACACGCACACGCACACGCACACGCACACGCACACGCACATGCACACTTTAATAGGGTACCCATTCTGTACCTATTCATGCAAACACCGGAACACATCATGACAGTATTTATACACACACACACACACACACACACACCTCTCTTTTCATTTCATCCCTATCTAATGGGTCTCTCGTCTTAGCATTTTCCAGCATTTTCCATTGGGTACCAGCCAACATCCACCTCCCTACCTGGAAGTACCGCTGAACCTAAACACAGAGCCCCTTTTATGCGGTCAGGTGTCTCAAATGTCGCCACATTCTCGGGAAACAAAGTGCAGTCTCTTCAGAGTCTATCTGGGCGTTCATACCGAGTCCCGGCCGAGTTACTTTGATCAACAGATTATGAAACGTCATCTGATGTGAAAAATCTGAACGAACGGAAAAACACTGTTCACACAGGAAAATTTACAGCGCTGCACCTTGCACTTTGTAATTTCAGGTTCTAGTATGAAAAACACTCTGCTTTTAATGTTCTTCAACTGTAACGTTTACTCCCCCCCTTCCCCTCCCAAAAAATAAAAAAATAAATAAATAAAATTCAGTATGAAAAGCATAATTCAGCTTTGAGACACCAGAAAATGTGAGTCAGTCCTCTTCCAAGTAAACTGCAGTTCATTTTCAGTAATTTATATATGTTTCTGGAAAATACAGTGTCACTCCGTTTTACGAGCCAGTTGAGGCTGACAATTAATGCATCACAGGCTCGGTGCAGATGGACTGAGGTTGATGGTTAGAGAGCCTGCAGCTGACGCTCAGTCTGGCTTCATTTGCTACCTGTCAATAGACCAGAACAGCTTTAGGATCAATGGCTGGTGCACTCAAACCATGTGAGGGGAATCAATGTCTCACACACACACACACACATTTCTGTAACTCATTCTTCAACACAAAAGCAAACACGCAGACATGTGAATACATGAATTCGTGCAGATAGGCGTTGAATGCAGATGCATGAGGCTATAATGCCGTTTGTGTCATATTTGATACGTGATTTTCTGAGACTCTATATCATGAACATGATCAGTTATTGACCAAAACGCCTATTATATCGTATCCAAAAAAAAAAAAAAAAANAAAAAAAAAAAAAAAATGTTTGGTTAAATCCTGTTGAGTTAAATAAATACCTGATACATCAAATGTGATACAAAAAAAATAAAAAATGTTTGGTTAAATCCTGTTGAGTTAAATAAATGCCTGATGCATCAAATGTGATACAAAAAAAATAAAAAATGTTTGGTTAAATCCTGTTGAGTTAAATAAATGCCTGATGCATCAAATGTGATACAAAAAAAACAAACAAATCATATATATGCAGTCCCCGGAATACAAACGAGTTCCCTTCGTATGGATCCTTTAAGACAGAACTAGGGCTGGGCGATATGGCCTAAAACTAAAATCTCAAATTTTTAGAAACAAACAAACAAAAAAAAACCCTAATTTGCTTTTTCGCTGCGCTTTGACTGCAGATCTGCATCTCACAGCTCTGCATTGCTGCCACTCTGCTGCATGTTTCTGTCACAGCTGCTACAATAGTTTTAAGGGCTGCTACTTTTAGCGGCTTCAGCGCCTTTAAACTTTCCATGCCGTGAAGCGTGGAGCAAACGGGTCTGTAAAGTTTGTAGGAGCTGCACGCCGTGAAGCGCAAAACTGAACAACTTCCAAATGATGAAGTGACGTTATCTTTTTTAGGAATGAGTTTATCTTCAGTCGAAATGTTTGTTAGCATCTTGCTAGCATGTCTGACCTGCTGCTGAAAGCTTCATGGGCGTGACATCAACAAACGTGACGGATCGTTGATTGGAAAGGTTAGTAACTGCGTCCATGTCTGCTGCAGGCGGAGCCAAGCAGACCCTCACAGACAGCGGAAAATATAAACGGTTGTTTTTTAAATTTCGATTTTTCAATTCAGCCATTTTACACATTGTGCCAAAACGTAAAATCAAATTAATCGATTTATCGCCCAGCCCTAGTCAGAACAGTTACATAAAGTGCGTACAGTATGTAGCGTCAGTATAGTATATATTTTACCTTTCTATGCATAAGAAACATTACAGAAACACTTCCAGATATACTAAAACATCTTAAACCTACTAATACCGCTGAACCGCTGACAATGCGCAATGTTTTGATGCAAAGTAGTGCGCCATTCGTTATTATGAATTATTGTATGTAACTCAAATTTTTAATTTAATAGGCTTCAAGGTGGTCTCTTTGTAAGTACGGATTGTTCGTAAGCCGGGGTCTGCCTGTATGCAAAAATTTATTTTAAACTTTTCCAGAATTTTTTTGGGAGTTTGTTAAAGAGTTCAATAAAGAAATAAATGACAAAAAATTTGAATTTTGTGCTAATTATTTCATGGTTCAGGCTTTACAGGGTTAAAAACCATTTTAGGATACAGCTCAGCTTGTTAGATTCAGCTCAGAAGAACTAATGTAGCACCGAGACAGACAACAAGAAAAACGTTCGTAAAAATATTTGAGAAGAATCTGACTGAGAAATATCCAGTTTTATATGATCCTCAGCAACACTCCGGAGCAACAAATATGGTTGCCAGAATAGTTGAAATCACCCACTGATGCCTTTATTTACAATGTTGAGCAAAGTGTGAAGTAGTGCTTAAGGTGCCAGCCAGGGATGAGGTTTCTTCAATCCTACAGATAAACCTAAAGTACGCGAATTTATGACCAAATCAAGTAGAATCCTGTCTAAACTAGACTTATGCTCAGCTGTGCTTCAAACTCAATGCTACATGCTAATGTTTAGCCTGTAAAACTAGCATGCTGTACAACCTGACGACAGCAATTAGGTCTGTTTTTTTTTTTTGGCAGACTACTTGTCATAAACTACAGTATTTTAAACTCCTACTGGGGATAATAAATGTTTTTACTGAATTTTATGGCAAACCAATAACAGTTTGAGATATTCCGCTGAGGACCAAAGTGACACAACTGACAGATGCACTGACACTGCCGTCCCTAAAATGAGTGCCATCCTTAAAAACTGAACTAGCATCTCTTTCTCAAACATAAACACACTCATACACACACACAGAGTGGAATCATATTCCGAGTGCAGCACGTAATGCAGACAATGGCTGGAACCAATTTCAGCAAATGTGATTAGCCCAACACACGCCATCTCATTAAGAGACTGAACCCTAATGCCAGCAGTGTTTCAGTGTGGAGCACTATTTGGCAGGAAGCATGCCCAGATGCTTATCAGTGCCTTGATTCGTACTGTAGCATCAGCACGTCAGGGATTTGCAGAAACTTTGACAGTGAAACAGAGATGGTTTTGTAGTAAACATGTAGAAAATACCTGCATACATACAAAACACACACACAAACACACACACTATCACCAAAAATAAAGCAGCTCTGACACGTTTGCACAGCACAGACCCACACACAAACATGCAGCATCTGTTTCAACATATCAATACTCATTAATCGATCAAAGGAAAAATTCTTTAATAAATCATGTCTTTCCTTTTGCATGTTTATTCATCTCTTACCATATCTAAACGTGTTATGTAGCGTGTGTGTAACATGTGAATGAACATGTACACACTGCATGTGTAAAGCATAATGATGTGCATCTCTGTGCACGAATGGAATATTTCTGTATGTGCAGTGCATTCCTTTATGTGTGTGTGTATGTCAGTGTGTGTGTGTGTGTGTGTGATTATGCTCATTTGTGTGCATCTCCAAGTGCCTGTATGCATTATTTATTTGGTATTTGGCTGCATGTATGTGAGGGTGTGAGTGTATATGTGTGTTGATATGTGTATGTGTGTGTTCTTAGCCCTCTGCTCTGCCACTCCGCTTTATCATGCACTGCAGTGGCTGATGGGAAATAACCACAGATGAAATCCATTCACTTTAATATCCAGCCGCAATATCCAAACGTATGTTCCATTATATATTTACTGTCATGTCTCCGCTGTGGGACTTTTGTTCACACACTCGCTTTCATTTACAATCAGGGTGTGTCAAAATGATTTCAATTTAATCATTCATCAGAGATTTGTCTCACCTGTACTTTATTTAACTTTATTATTTATCGGATTTAGCTGAACCCCGTAAGATCTGCGACTTTAGTTTCATGTCTGAGTTGCCAACAGGTTTGAAGTTTTCTTGGAACCACAGCAAACAGCAAGAACTTGATGATTTTATGCAAAATCCACAAAAAATCCACAAAAAAGAAAAGACCGAGGATTTAAGAGCTACTTGACACCAGAAATTCCATCGGCAGACACTTAGATGTGTTCTACAAAGAGAGATTCTTTATAAAAGCTTGTTAAAGATCCTTAAATTGTACTTTTTGTAACCACACTCAATCAAACGACTCCTTGTAAAATGATAGATTTTCTACTTCTGCCTATTTGATAATCATCCTCTCTTTCTCTCTCATTTTCAGCTCCTACATTTGGTTTGGTTGAGTCCTAACGGCTCTCAGCGATTAGCTTAAATAAAAAGGTAGCCTACAAGCGATAAAACAAACCAACTGCAAGTTTAGAAAATGCAATTACAAGAGCATCGCTGGATACACTATTCCAACAGTCCACTTACAAACTACATAATACTGCATATACTCCAATATAAGCTGATCTCGACTATAAGCCGACCCGATTTTGACCTGCAAATTTAGATTTTTAAAGAAACCCGCATATAAGCCGACCCCCTGATGTTGTTCCATCAGTNTTTAGCAATGCATTATTGTAAATTGTATATATATGTATTTAGCACATGGCACATTGATCTTTTAATCTTACAGTGATTGTTACAATGTTAGGGTTGAATGTAGAATGGATGTGTGTATGGAGCAGCACCCCGATGCCCAAGCCAAATTTCTCCATGGAGAGAAATAAAGTTGACCTTTGACCTTTGACCTTTATTCCTGTGATTTTCTGAAAATAATCCACGTACCGGTACCGATAAACAGCTGATTTCCGTAAGTGACATTAGCTAACATTAAGTTTTCCAGACTCCTCTTCCTCATCTGAATCGTATTGATGAAGGCAAGGAAAGCTGTACTAATGAGCTATAATTATTGTGGCACTTATTTAGCTTATTTAGCTGTGTAATTATGGTGTTTTTTTTTTGTTTTTTGTTTTTTTTTTAAGAATCTCACCCGTTACATGTTTTCAGTAATTATCCTGTACCTGAGTCGATGCGGGCCTGTCTATGTGCTGGACATTCCTCCATACAGAGTTTTGGAATTCCCTCAGCTGATCCCCTGATGTTGTTCCATCAATTCGTTTAGCAAATTACCTGTTTTTCTGGGTATTGTCATAGTATTCCTCTGATTTTCTGAAAATAATCCACGTACCGGTAAACGTATTTATTTCAGCAGCTGATTACCGTAACTGATGGATCACGGCTAACTGGCCGCCACAAAATGTGTTGAATAAGATGTTTAGTCAGGAAATACATCATTCTAAGGTAAGATTTATTATTATGATTATTATTATTATCATTATTATTGTTATTATTTAAGTTAAGTATTTCCACCCCTGGAATCTGATTTGAATTACTGGTGTATAAGCCGACCCCCGATTTGTGTTGTGAAATTTGGTAAAAAAAAAAAAAAAAAAAAAAAAAAAAAGAAAACTCGGCTTATACTTGAGTATATAAGGTACCGTGACAAAATCATGTCTTCTGTTTCGACCTCAATGAGGTATAAGGGTTTTGCCACATAGATATACTGGAATACTCACGGAAATCTCAAGCATCCTAGACAAACACATGCCAGAACACTTAGAAAATCACTGCAAAGCATGCAAAAGAAAGGGCAACATACTTTTCTGTGATCAGCAACTCACAGCTGCACTAATACAAACTACATCCACCTCAAAATGACTAAATCTAACGTCTAAGTATAAATCAAGGAGCTGCAACAGAGGAAAAACTTCTCAACGCTCCTAATCGAGATGCTGTAGACATTCTGTAAATGTCTGAATCTGAGGTATCACGGACCGCATCTACATACATGGACTGAACAGTTTTCTGACATCAAGCTAGTATGATTTCTAGGAAAAAAAAGTCCCCTAAACCTTTAAAGTTGTCTGTCACTTGGGGTTGCCATTGCCAATGTCGCCGGTCAGTGTACATAACGGTCAATCGATTTTTGTTTTGGAATGGGGAAACAGAAAACGGATAATGAGCCTTTCCTGTTTTTCGTTTTGAAATAGGAAAACAGAAAACAAAAAATTAGCTGTTTTCCAAATTTCGTTTTGGAGTAGGAAAACGAAAAATGAGTCGTTTTCCGATTTTTCTTTTTATGATTATAAATGGTAAATTAGTTTCATGGTTGAAAACTTAGCATTAGTGACTTCAAACTCAAGTTTGCCATCAGAACAGCTTCGCTTTTCAAGTCTTTGTTCAGCAAATCATCTCCAAACACTCTGAAAATCCCCGTCCAGCTCCAAATTGGGTTCATAATGCAACAGCAATATCACCACTAAATACTCCTTTTCCCCTGTTTTCTAAAATGAAATCCGCAAGTTCTTGCAAAGATATATTTCCCATTTGAATCTACTGCTAGTCTGACTAGCTTCTTCCTCTTCTTCTTTGATTTTAGGCGGATTACAAACTAGGTAAAGACCAAAGATTTCCAAAGAAATAAATGCAAAAAGAAAGAAGAAATTTTTCAAGCATGAAACTACTTTGCCATTTATGAACATAAAAGAAAATTCGTAAAACGACTCGCTTTTCATTTTCCTATTCCTAAACGAAAATCAGAAAATGGCTCATTTTTTGTTTTCCTATTCCAAAATGAAAATCGTAAAACGACTCATTTTTTGTTTTCCATTTTCCTATTTCAAAATGAAAAACAGGAAAGGGCTCGTTATCCATTTTCCGTTTCCTCATTCCAAAACGAAAATCGATTGGCCGTTATGTACAAGGACCGTCGCCTTTGTATGGATTGACTGTTCTGATGTGACAATCCAAACGAAGCTACAGGTAAATTGTCGTTCATTGTTAGGGACCATGAATATCAGGATCTTCTGAATGCCTGAATATGTAAAGACAATGATGCCAGCATTTCCACAAACTCATTCAAACCAATAGAAGTCACAATTTTTCAGTAACAGAATACTAATCAAGCCATGCAAAAACACACATTTACTTATATTTGCCCTTTAACCCAAAAAATTAGTTTTTTTTTAAAGCTTCTTGATGTCACTCAAATAAGTTGGTAATTATTTGTGAATTTTATTTCAGCACTCAGCTGAAACAAACTACACCAAAACTAGAACTAAGTGTGGAAGGCTGTGACCGTGAGCAGATGTAATGACTTAACCCCGCGACCTCAGCTGTCCCGCCTGAGCAAATAAAACGTCAACATCCGGCTTTGCAAGCCCTTCTCTGACAGCTCCACGTCCTCCTTCTCACAGCGCTTCCAACAGGACTCCGTCTGATTAGGAAGGGATGTGACGTTTCATCACTCCAGCCAGTTTGGTGTGGGTGCTGGTGTACGTGTGTGAAAGATTTCATGCATTATGCAGCAGATAAATATGAATACAGACACTTGCAGAGTGAATAAAAGAAGACAGGAAGCATGTTTTGTGTTGGAATAATCAGCTATGTTCCTGCAAATCTTCCATGTCCCTAAAACACCAATTATACTCATAAAACACTAATTAAAAACCACTAAACACTCAAGAGGGTACAAGCTCTTTCTCAGGAGAAATCCTCTGACACAGGACGTAATGCCTTTTACGTTATCAGGTGTTTGGAAATAAAGAGAAAAACAATGGAAGTTAGGATGAGCAGTGGCTAAACTGCAAACTCTAAAAATCTCAAAATCAGCAGAAAATCCATGGAAAACCACATCAACTTCCACCTTTTGATTGACAGGTGAACTCTTGGACGTGCAGTGGAGAAACACTGCAGCATCGAGATCTTAGCCCCAAATCACTGTAAAAATGTGACAAGTTGATCTTACTTAAAAAAAAAAAATCTAGGAAAACCCATTGCCTAAAAAGGTAAAAAAAAAAAACAAAACAAAAGGTAAGTAAATAAATATAACTATAAGTAAGTAAATATAACTATTAGTCTTAAGTTCAAGTAGACACAAAGTAAACATAACTTCAGACTAATAGTTATATTTACTTACCTTCTTCAAGTCAATCGGTTTCCCCGATTTTTTTAAGTAAGATCAACTTGTCACATTTCACAGTGTAGGAGCCACAAAAGCATGATTTTGCATTTGACCACTGCATAAAAATAATGAATGAGTTAAAAATTTGACTATAGCCAAGATAAAAGCTGTGTTACTGTGATGGATCCATGATTTAAATATGTATGTATGTATGTATGTGTGTGTGTGTGTGTGTCATGGTTAAAACTAGAGACACTTTTCATACAATAAGACAACAAACCTTATTAGTACACTGTAAAATATGGCAAGTTGATTTTACTTAAAAAAAATCTAGGAAACCGATTGCCTTGAAAAGGGTAAGTAAATATAACTATACAGTCTTAAGTTCTAGTAGACATAAAGTAAACATAACTAGTTATATTTACTCACCTTTTTCAAAGCAATCGGTTTCCTAGATTTTTTTTAAGCAAGATCAACTTGTCACATTTTGCAGTGTAAAATCTATTGGCATAACCTATGTTTGCAGACACAACTGAACATTCAGCTTGAAAAGTTTTCAATAATCTGAAAATAGGTTCATGTTGGTCTTCAAAAGAAGAAAATCAGAATCTCTTATCCACAAAGCAAAAACAAGCCATGGTCAGATAAAAGCTGTTTTCAATTTAAGAACTGAAATATCAGATTCAAAAGTGTTCCTCCATGACCTCCCCAGAGCCAAACTACCATTGTGAGACTTTCAAACAGGTGTAGTACTTCTAATTGCTGTCAACATTTTGAGCTGACAGCTTGTTGGCCTTTTCTAAACCCCAAAATCTGCAAAAGCTTCCAGTGTTAGGTGGAAGCAGAAAGAGGTTGAACCTAATGGAGTATGTCTTAAATAATTAAACATATTTGAATTTTTCACCTCCAAAAAATCCGCCTCACACACACACAGCAAATGTTTGGCATCATTACATTCTAACTGGCTCACCCTTCTGTGTCTCCCGTCTTTTCTACACACTGTTGCTACTATAGCAGCAACAGGTGATCACAATTGAAAAAAACATGTTGCGCTGACATTAAGTGACGCAAATAATTTAAAAAGTAAATAAATTGTGACAGGAAGTCACTGCTGTGCATCACAAAAGTCCAACTGAAGAAAAAAAAATGAAGAATTAAGACAGAAAATTTAAGTCCTTAAGTCTGTGTTGAGTGTGTGTTTTCACGTAAGTATCAACGTTGTCCTTACAAACACCACAACCTGCGTGAGTTTGACGTGTAATGAATGCGTGCACGTGCGTGACCCCATCTGGTTGCCACGAGGCAAAAACCGTGAATATAAACAAAAATTAGTTCGATTTTCAGAAAGCATTAAGCATATTTTCCGATTGCAATCCGTTACCCTTGTTGACATCAAATCTCGCAAATTCAGCCTTGTAAGAAAAACTGACTTTGTGTGACTTTACTCTTCCTACATCCTAAATATAACGTGCACGCGGTGCAAGTACTCACACAAAAGCGTGGTAGACGAACGCCCACTCCCGGGGTCTCTCCAGCACGTTGTACAGGTAATTCTGGAATCGCCGGTACCGAGCGTTCCTGCGGCCGCTCTGAGCGCTGTAGGTCAGCGGCTTCCCCAGCAGGCTGAGCCGGGCGCCCTGCTTCTTCTCCGCGCCCAACGCACCTGCCGCCCCGGGGGAGAGGAGCGCGTCCCCGACTCGCACTGCGTTGTTCATCGTTCTCCGCCCGGATTCCACATCTTTCAGCACATAGTCCTGCGCCTGACGCCCCGTTGAGGTCTTCAGCCAGAGCCCGGTACCGCCGGTCTCGTCGCCGGTGTGATTTCTCGGCATGGCATCACCAGCGCAGGCGGGGAGCGCGCCGGGAGACCGGAGACATTCACATGTAGCCAAGTGCTCTTGCGCCAAAGGTTGTTTGGCTACTTTGACTTAATATAAGAAAGCGGTAACGGGAGAGTTTACGGTCTAACGTTCTCTCTGAGTGTCAGCCAGCGGCGTTTGGTCAGACTGACACTCTGCTTTGGACACTTTGACCGTCTGCGCGCCGCTGGAGAAGACAGGGGTTATGAAGGAGCGGATCCATCTGGACATTTGTTGAGGGGAGGGCACTCCCACCTTCCCACACTCCCTTTCTCCCCCAGCACACACACACACACACACGTCTCTGTCAAAGTGTGTGGTGGAGTTTNCACTCCCTTTCTCCCCCAGCACACACACACACACACACGTCTCTGTCAAAGTGTGTGGTGGAGTTTGACCGAGGCTCCTCACACCAGTTGTTGGTTTTACGCACAGAAACAGACGCAGCACCATGCAGGTTACTGGGACCGCTGAAAAGTGTAGTTTTGTCGTAGAAATATACTTATTTGATGCAAAATTTATTAATTAACAGGTTATTTACAATCCAAATGCAACTTTTGGAAAGATACTAATGCACCAGTGGCGCAGCTTTCACGCAAGGAATTTATTGTCAGTTTTGTCTATTTCAAAATAAAACAAACATTATTGAATCTGAACTCCGCCTATTCTGGCTTTTGCGGGAAATTTTACTTAATTATAAAATGATTTCTACGCTTTATGGTCACGTTTCTCCTCAGCACGAATAAAATATCACCAGCCATATCAGTACAAGATGACTGACTTTACACACTTAGAGATACTATTGACCTCCTGTTCGTCGCCTGCACGGGCACAAACTGCGCTCATGTGCTCCAATCTCAGCCCGGTACCGGAAAAAGCTCTCCAACTATGTCGTGGACGTCTGCGTCACTGTGACAACCACGTGATCTGTTTTGTGATAGGCTACATTCACGCACAGTCATGCACACTTTTTAATCGCGTTATTACTCCTGGCAACGTGAAATACAACGAATGGGCTGAATTCGCTGGAATGAAATGAGAGTGGAGAGGATCTATTTTACAGCATGATGGGTCAGCAGAACGAGAAAAGACATTATATCATGAGTTAACTTTGCTCACACTGGTTTAATAGTATTCTATTTTTATAAGAAGCATTATAATGGAAGATGTGATGATTGGAATCAATAAGAAACAGTAGAGCAATTTGTCCAGAGAGACAAGTTTTAAAATTCACTTTGGAGGGAAATGGAAAAAGGTTAGCTTTAACTTTAATAGAAGAGGAAGGATATCCGCCAGGGGAAAAAATGCTATAAAAACATGTTATTTATGACTTATTAGTCTTGTCTCATATACCTGAAGATTGGCGCAGTATATTTGTCATTAGTTGTTTTCTGCTGACCTCTAGTGGAATCTCCACGCTATGCAAGGCTGAGGCTGATAGCATATTGAGCTTTTTTTTTTTTAAGTTGAGTTTTATACAAGTGTGTTGCAGTATTTATTTTCAAACACTCATTTTAGAAAACTTTTTTCATAATTTATTTGACTGAAGCCTTAGAGGCATCAATGAAATAGAACAGGCATTTCTTCAAAAGTCCAGATGCACATATGCTCTGCTTACTTTTAAAAGCAAATTGATTATGATTTATAAAGAAAAAGAACCCTAACATCTCCATGAGTAACGTTACATTACTGGCAACCATTTCACAAAACATACTGCTGGAGCAGTAAATATTAGAATTGTTTTTTCTGCCTTCCATGGTTTCAGCTTATTCCAATACACTATAATAATCAACTTGTGGAAACATGAAATGTGCTTCAGATAAATAATATATCACAAACAACATAAGGTTCATTAAATTTTTTGTCAAAGTAATTTTATTTAACCAGTCCAACACAGAGCTGCTTGGAGAAAAATGTATGTCTCCGCCAGGGAATATAGTCCCAGGAGAATACGGTTTTTACAGAGAAATAGCTGTGCCTTTTACATTTTGACTTAAGTGTTAGCAGGTGAAACACCGAATTTTAAGGTGGGTGTATAAATAACCTGAACATTTTATTTTGGAAGATTAGGGGATGTTGTAGAATTCTTAATAATATAAGAAGTCAGAGGCAGTTCTCATCTTAAGCAGATAAGAATCAGTCATACAGCATGAGACATACAAGAGATTCTGAGTAGACATGGAAAGAGTGGCTGCCTTTATAGTGATAGGAAACAAGTTAGGAAAAGTGTGATCAAACTGTGTGTGTGTGTGTGAAGATATATGTTACTTAAGTTTATGATGGCACAAGGACAGACAGAGCTGTAAATTTACTTACTTATTACATAGATAAGCAGCTGGACAATTGATAGAAAGCAGCAAAGACAGACTGAAATAATGCTTGGAAGTTGAACTAAAGATTATGAGAACTAAAATTAAATATGAGGAGCCCCTGTGGGAGACCCCATCTTACAATTAAATATGTAAGAATTTATAGTATTTCTCTTACAGGGGATTTGGCAAAATAACACAAAAAACTAAAATTCGGTTTTACGTTTTAGAAAACTGTTTTCAATAGTGTAACATATGTGGGTACTAGTATTTATTGGGTAAACATGCTAAATCACCTTTATGGTCCTTTAAATGCACTGCTGATTGGATCTTTACAGGTGTCACTAAAAAAAAAAAAAAAAAAAATAGAACTACCTATCAAGCTGACTCATGCATACCTGAACTAGTAATGTTCCAAATCACAGCTGTTTCCTAAAACCAATGACATCATCATTCACTGATCAGGACAGAAGTTTCTGGATTAAAGGCTCACTGTGGAGATATTGCTGCATTGATGATTTCCACTGTGGTTTTATTTCCATGTATACATGTTGTTAATAGGTTATATATTATAAGTTACTCATTATAGTTCATTATAATGGTAGTCTTGGAGCCACTGTGGCTATGAATGAATAGAAACAGCATGAAGCGGAGTGGAGATAGAACGGTAAACCGTAAACTACTAAAGGCTGTCAAACTAGTCAGAATTGGCATGGAGTAACAAGAAATACATGTCTTGTCCTTTCAAACAAAAGCCTCACTGATACACAAAAAAGAATAAGAACAGATGAACGTGGACGTGCTTTACTTTGAAAATTTTGAACGGAAGTGTAGTTTTGCATGTAACTTGACTCTGGACACCGGCTGACTCCTCTCTGCCACGTTTCACTAAATGACGTAATCCCTCTCCGGGCTGACAGTTTGCTGTTGCGGTAACGTTACGACACACACCGAAAGAGAGAGGCAATTAGACATCTCCATATAGGCTCTGTTTAGGTTAAAACGAATTAATTTACTTATTTATTAGATATCTGTTGATCAAAGACAGGTATTCTTTGTGTTGTTCCTGATTTGGCTAGCCAGCTAGCTAATGTTAGCTGTTTCCTGGTTGGAGTTGCAGCCATTTTGGGTTTTTACTGAGAAACAACTAGCCGGCCGACGTCTGGGGAGCAGTGGAAGCTAACTGTGTGTATCTGCAGCCAGGGAAACTGTGACATTTCACAAGAGGGGACACTCTATACGACGGGTCAACGATGAATCCAGAATAGTAAGTATCATATTACTACAGCTATATTAAATCTTGTGCTAGCTAAGTTAGCATTGACCACAAACTTAGTATTAGCAGTTGAGTTAGCGGCTAACATCAGCTGACATTAGCCTTCTGTCCACCTGTGCCTACCTCATATTAAAGCCATTTCCCAGCGAAATTAGAGGTTTATACATTATTTTTCTAATGTTTAACACAAAGTCATTATAATTAACTAACTTTAATCAGATAATAGCTAACTGTTAACAAGTGTTAGCTAAGGTTATATCCTTATCAACAGTTGTGGCAGTGTCAGTGGCTTTACTGCCCCAGGTTTCGAATTAAATGTAAACTTAAGATCACATTTAGTTGTCAAATATTGAGTCATAGCTGTGCCACTTTGTCAGTCTATCTATCTTTCCTTAAATAATTTCCCTTAGTCCCTGATATGAGTGACCTGATATCAAATGTTTCTAAAATGTGTTTTTTTTAGACAGTATCTCATTTGCATGCAGCAGCCTGTTGCTGATTATCACCGTTAAAAGTCTGTGTGGCTTATTGTGAGATCAGCTGGGGCCAAAAAAACAAAAGGTAAAATAAGGAAAGAAAACATGGGCCCTCTACATCTAAGTGAAAACTGACCTTAGCTACTACCATGGTGAGGAAGATGAACATCAGAAAACTGTCTAGATTAATAAAAGTGGATCTATGAATTTGCTTGTACACAAGACACCTTCTGTCAACTGTATCTTGAAGAACATAAATACCATCAATTGTAAGAAATTGAGGCTAAAGTTGAACACTTTTGGAGAACAAAATGTTATTGGGGGGTAGGAGAAAGCATACTTGCTCATACTATATTACAATATACAGTGTGTATATTTTTTGTTTGTTGCTGAACTCAAGTTCTCATCAATGATTCCCATTAGCAAACTAGTAGCAGAGGACTTCCATCGTTCATGTCCAGGTAATGGCTTTTCCGCCTCACCTGAAACTGAGCTACACATGACTCAGAGAATTCTGGAGCTGTGTTGGAGCAGCTACAGTCTCTCAGTCATGTGTAGGTCACGTGCTAAAGGACAAGCCCACGATTTCACCACAGCGTTATTGAGCAATCAGCTAGCTCCTACTTTATCCATGTCTGTTTTACCTTCCATTCATAAATTATTATCACGAGTGGTTCTGTAGAGGTTTTGGGTTACTGCGTTCGGTGAGTTGTTAAGTTGCCCATCTAGAGAAAGTTGTGAAAACTGCTGTTAATGCTAAGAAAACACCTTTATCTGTACACCATAGTGATTTGTACCCTATACCCTTCTGTAGACTGGTGCTTTGCTGTTGAGCTTATATTAATGATTCACCTCCTTGGTGTAGAAGAGATAGTTAACCAAGAGCTTCTTACACTGTGGCAAAATTGAAATGATGTACCTTTGACCGACATTTACTTCAGCCTACAGTTTGTATGCAGTATTGCCACACTTGCAAAACATCTACATCAGAGTTGGAATGATGAGGGAGTAGTTTTAGACTAAAAGGAAGATCTCAATTACATAGTTTGACTTTTCCTTTGGCTTCTTCTGTTGAACTGGACAGCTGCTTGGACAGAGACGACTGCAGGCCTGAGGTGAAGACGTCATAAAGAGTCTTAAAGTTAAAAAGTTTGACTCTTCGCCTCATTTAAACCAACTTGGTAATATTCGCAGAGTTGTGTTGAGCAGCGAGTAGCACAGGGACAGTCATTGTCCACAAGCATGGGCTTAATGAAGAGGTCATGACTGGAATTTATTACAATGGGAAGGAGAGGAACTGGAGACAGACCTGAAATGCAAGATACCACGAGGCTTACAGTGACACTTCACCCGAAATCTGACTTTTGATTGGCAAACTTTCTCCCCCTGTAGGTTTAAAAGGTGTCTGTAAAACATTTGTAGCTTCCTCATTCACAGACAACAGAGCTGATATCAGTTTTCCAAAGGATTCCATGGTAACTGGAAGTATGAAGCAATCCGCAGAATCAGAATCCACATCTCTGCCATCTGATATTTCAACGTGTTCCAAACAATTGATGGACATGCGTAAAAGCTGATTTAATGTGGTAAAATTTTGTCTGCCATGAACAAGTTACTGTTCTAATCCATCCTTTTAAGATAAGTTTAAACTATTAATTTGGTGTTTTATATCAGACTAGGCTAGAACATAACCTTAGCTTGGATTTCCTTTTCTGTGATACCAGTATTGCATTCATATTCTTTAGTTTCACCACTGCAAAAGGTCTGAGGATTGGTCAGAATGAAGACCAGCCTTGCCCCCAGGTCCAGATCTTTGTTCTAGACTTCACACAGCATAAAGGAGAAATCCTAACATTAAGCAAAAGTGTAAAATTAGTTCTTTCATCAGGGAAATGAGATGTCTGC
The DNA here is from genome assembly GCA_014773175.1 of Lucifuga dentata. Classification (NCBI taxonomy): domain Eukaryota; kingdom Metazoa; phylum Chordata; class Actinopteri; order Ophidiiformes; family Bythitidae; genus Lucifuga; species Lucifuga dentata. Next base: position 52,151 of record VXCM01002778.1, read on the forward strand.
TTAGGATAAATGTTAACATGCCACAGACAAAGCTGAGCATTAAGTAAGGAAAGCAGGCCATATCCAGTGTGTTTGCCCTTTAAACAATGCTGTGTGTGTTCCTTTGTGTCTTTTGGGGAGGTGAGGGTCGTCATTACATTCCCTCATTTTTTTGGAGATCGTTTCAAGTGTAACAGGATGCCGGAGACACTCGTTGTGTTAGCCCACTGTTGGCCCTGGTCTGCTTTGTTTGGAGCTGCCCTGCCCTTTGTACGCATGTTGTCCTTTGCCTCCACATTAGAGACTAAAAACAGAGCTTAGCATCAGTCATTCATATCCCACTATATCAGGCAACTTGTATTACATTTCATTTAGTCAAGACTACTTTCCGCCAGCTTCAACTTTGCAGCATTGTAGTATCTTAAACGTTCACCAAGGTTACATAAAGTAAACTGAAGGTGTTTGATAGTAGCTGTGAATCAGACTGAACTCACACCTGGAGTAGAAAGCTTCACCAAGGCCGTTCTGCCGTTCATCTACTCCTTTTCCTTCTCCATTCTGTTAGCTTCATGTGGCCGATCACATGACCTGCTGGCATTTCCTTCTGGAAATGTGGCTGAGCTCAGCAGGGTTCATTGTCCTGAAAGGAGCCTTTACTTATAACAGACCTTTCAGCTGCCGAGTCAAAAGATGCAACAACGCTAATGCTGACCAGCAGTTTTAATCTAACTCAAACCCACGTTAAATCAAACGAGAAGCTTTATGGCTTTCCTACTCCGAAAAAGCCAATGTGAGATCTTGAATCTAACTTCTTTCTGTTATGAATTGAAAAGGCTAATCGGTAATTTGCTAACTCGTCCCTGTCACTTCACTCGGTTAATTATTTCTGAATATCCTCTAACTGGAGTTTTTCATTCTTCCTTCACAGTGACTATTTATTCAAGCTGCTCCTGATTGGTGACTCTGGTGTTGGAAAGTCTTGCCTTCTTCTCCGATTTGCAGTAAGTTTTCCCTCAAATCTTTGTTTCACTCTGAGACAGGAGTCAGTCTACCTGGTTTGGCCTGCATGGATTTTAGAAACGATGCTGACATTTCTCAATCATCTCAGGAGTTAGTTCTAGCCTAGACTTTATTCTTACACTAATTTTCTTTGTGTTTTATGACCTGAAACTTATTTTTATAATCAATTTCAATATGTAAATTGTCAGCAACTCTTTTGTATATTTACTCGAGGAAAGACAACAATTAAATTGATTAGTAAAATTGATGGTGATTGATTTTTTTTAAATCCATAAATTGTTTCAGCACTAGTGTCTTTATATCGCTGTTTAAAATGCTGTTTGAAACAAGAATAATACATCTGTTTATGGTGTTTCTTATGATCTGAATAATAAATGTTAACAGGATATAATGTTTAAAATGTGTCAGCTCAGACAGGAAATGTTCCTTATTTACAGGTGAAGTTGTAACACTGACAGCAGCACCTCTGCATTTTTAAGAAAATGACACTTTGAGCGAGGCACCTCGAGTGTGTCTCACTAGTGCTAATATTGACTGATGTAACCGTTTGTGCTGCGTATGGTGAAGCAGGAAATGAACAGGATGTGTGAGCCGCCTAACGCTGATTCTCTTCCTCTCTGCAGGATGACACATACACAGAAAGTTACATTAGCACTATTGGTGTGGATTTCAAAATACGAACCATAGAACTTGATGGAAAGACCATTAAACTTCAGATTGTAAGTAGCTTGCAGACTCATTTATTTTTTCTTTGAATGTTGCTTTCATGTTAATATCCTTGGCTCTGAATGAAAGTTGGCTTTAAAGGACCATACCGGTGGTTTTGTATGTTAAATACTACATACAATAAATACTACATACAAAAACCTCAAGAAAATACGGACAAGCTCATTACATATTAGAGTTAAATGTTGTCTTAACATAAAAACTCCCCTAGAGCTGCAAAAAAATGTAACTTCCAAATATTGTATTAATATATTGATGAATTGTGATTTAAATTAAGACCAATGATCTGAGCGAGCACTTATTGTCAGCTTATACTCAGCCTCAGATATGATGCAGCTTCCTGAACTGATTCAGAATAGAATTCTACACAAAGATGCTTTATAATATTGTTGTTATAATCCTGGTTTTCAGTTGAGATTTTTATTGGATGGTATAAATCCTGTTTCAGATGCTTTTACATCAGTACAAGTATAAAATTGTATGCTATACATGTATTTTTCTCACAAAATGTTGAAATTCAAAGGACTTCTGTCAATGTAAAATATCAGTATCTTTAACCATATCAAAAATATAATTCCTTTTTTCCATCTGTTAAAAACAAAAACCAGTCGTCAGGTTTATAAATGAGTTTTTTCCTTTGACAGTGGGACACGGCGGGTCAAGAGAGGTTTCGTACAATCACGTCCAGCTACTACAGAGGGGCTCACGGTATCATTGTAGTGTACGACGTCACAGACCAGGTCAGCGCAAAAAAACCACTTTACAAGCTGCTAAACTCACACAACTGCTTTCTCACACACGCAAACAGAAATACCACTCTGCAAAAGTTTTAAATTCCAAAATGTCGCCGTACTCGATCCCTCACCTGCTTCGGTTGGGTATGTGTGTTTGCGTTTCCTGTCTCAGGAGTCCTTCAACAATGTCAAACAGTGGCTACAGGAGATCGACCGCTACGCCAGCGAAAATGTCAACAAGCTATTGGTTGGGAACAAGTGTGACCTGACAACAAAGAAGGTGGTGGATTACACAACAGCAAAGGTAAGCCCCACCCCCCAATAACCTGTTAAAGGACCAAACCACCAGTTTTGCATGTTTGAGCATAATATATTCAGTTTTCATACATGTAATGTTACTGACAATCATTTCCCAAAGCATACTACTGGAACAGTGAATTAAAAATGTTTTTCCTACCTTCCAGAATGCCATTGGTTTGTTCATTCTGGTACACTATTAAAATCAAGTTGTTGATACTTGAAACGTTCTTGGGATAGGTAATCCATCATTNTTCTGGTACACTATTAAAATCAAGTTGTTGATACTTGAAACGTTCTTGGGATAGGTAATCCATCATTGCAAACAAGATGTATATTCAGGGTTTAGAAGTTATGTAATTTTAGCGTTTAAGCGCAATAAAAAGCATGGAGTGAATGTATGTCTCCACCAGGGAATATAGTCCCAAAAGAAGACCTGCGTTTATGGAAAAATTTAAACAACGGTGACTTCATAATTTTGCCTAGCCATTAGCAGGAGAAACATGGATTTTTAAGGTGGGTGTATCGCTTGAATATTTGATTTTGAAAGATTAAGAGATTCAGCAAAATATCGGGAAAGCTGAAATACAGTTTTAGAATCAGAATCAGATTTATTGCCAAGTAGGTTTTCACAAGGAATTTGCTCTGGTGCTTGGTGCTCAAGAAGGAAAAGAAAAAATATACAAGATATATAAAAATATACAATCAAAAATGTGCAATAAACAAAGGATGTGCGTTACTGTAGCGCATAAAGTTCAATGGTTGTACAACTTATGTTGTAAGCGAATGAATGTAATACGTAGTGACTAGGTGTGTGTGTGTGTGTGTGGTGGNGAGTCAGGGGTGGTCTCTGGTATTACTAATGAGGCCAACTGCCAACAGTCATTGTTAGTAATGTTGCATGTATGAAAATTGAATATATTAGGTTCAAACATGCAAAACGGATGGTATGATCCTTTAATAAGCCATTCATCCCTATACAATACACACATAATAACGACTGAGCATTTCCTCCTCTCCTCCGTCCTGTAAAGGAATTTGCAGACTCTCTGGGAATCCCCTTCTTGGAAACCAGCGCTAAGAATGCCACCAATGTGGAGCAGGCCTTCATGACCATGGCTGCTGAAATTAAGAAGAGGATGGGCCCCGGGGCCACAGCCGGAGGAGGGGACAAACCCAACGTGAAGCTGACCCCCGGCACCACTGTCAAGCCTTCATCAGGAGGATGCTGCTGAGAGAGAAACTCCAATTCTACTCCCTCCTGCCCCGCCCCCTCCACCCTGCAGGCAGGTCGGCCCGACCACCATCTTCTTCTTCTTCTTCTTCTTCTTCTAAACTCCACTGTGTCCCAGCAAAGCCAACCATAATGAGACAGGACAGGACGACACGAGCCACAGCAGGTGTACGCATCTGAGAGCGCAAGCAACAAGAACGCAAAGTCAACTAGCCTCTGTTCGTACTGTACATATAACGGCACTACCAAAAAAAAAAAAAAAACAAATAATGCATCCCTCCTCTCACGCTGTCCTGCTAAAACGATAAAGTCTGCAGATAGAAAATCATTACGGAGTGCTGATCCCTCATCGCCTCCACCTCTCAGAGACTTTTCTTTGGCCCTCTGAATGCAGGTTTATGAAAACTGTGTGTGTGTGTTGTGTGAATGTGCCTGTTTCTCTGCATTCCCACAGTGGGGTTGGTATATGAATCACATTCGTAAAAAAAATTCTGTTTGTCTGTACCTTCTTTATTTTTTTTTCCTCTTACACATCAATGATTATTTTGCTGTTTTGTATCAGCATGTGTTGATCTGTCCCCATTTGAAGTTTTTTAAATTGTTTTTCCTCACCAACCTCTGCACAGCAACGTCTCATTGTCCAGCATTGAAAGTCTTGTGCAACAGTATATGTACATAAACATTATGTATATATCCATATGTAAAATCTAATTTGCCAGTTCTGTAGTGCTCTATACAATATTGGGATAGTCATAACTCTTTATCTCTGCATTAAATTTGTGGCTAAAGACAACTGTAAGTTTTGTTGCTCAACATGTAACACTTAAACTGAAAATAAATATTGTAGTTCCAGACTGTATGAAAACAGAAAGACCTGTCTGAAATTCTTGGTGAGATGCAAAGAAAACATGTTCGAATTATTTATTCTGCGTTCATTTGGCAAATCTACTGCCAGTAACTTAGGGTCTGTTTGCAAATTGCTGTGTAATCGACAGAATTGCATATATAAAATACAATGTTCTCTTGTTTTCGTAATAAAGGCAACTGAATTCAGTTTTAAAGGAACTTTGGGAGCAGTGTTTGTGTATGGATAAGCATGTTAGAACAGTCCTCTATTGTATAAACAGGTCATATCGCAACAGTCATAGTTGAGCATTTACGTACATACAAGCACTAATTAGCTTAACCTTGATTTAAAAGCTGCCAATGTGCAGCCTGATGTAGTTTTCTCTTAGCATAAGTCAGCAGAATTTCACAGGAAATGCCATCAAGTTCCAGCCTGCTGTTCCTGATAACAGCCTGAATCACTGCAGCAACTTAAACTGATTTCAGAACTTCTCTAAAATCAGCCTCAGAACAAGCCAACAGATTTAAAAGCAGCCTTATTAATCCCTTATTCTGCATTTCCATTATTAGTGGCAAAGAGGATTGTTTTTAAAAATTGCCAACAGTTCACAAAGAAAATACTGCAGAAAGTGAAACGTGATGATTACAGAAGTTGTTCCTTTAGCAAAAGGTTACTGCTTCATATGATATGAAACTGAGGTAGGATGAGTAGGAATAGTACAAAGAATGATGGAGAACTAAGGAAAAAAAAAAAGTTGAAAGAAACGAGGGAAGAAAGATTGCAATAAGGAAAGAAAGACAAGGGGAGAAAGAATGAAAGGACAAGAAAGGTTCTTCCCTTTGCCAGATTTAGCTGAAGAAAGAATGGAGGACAAACAAAAAAGAAGGTAGGAGAAAAAGAAAAAAAATAAGATTGTCAATGAAGTAACATATACTAGCCACAGAATTACTGAAAATAGAGTACAAATACACAAAAAAAAATCATCATTACTTTAAGCCAAGTTTATTTAATGACAGACAATTACAATATGTTGAAAAGTGTGATTTTAACATGTAAAACCAAGATTAAAATGTGTTTTTAAGGCTTTGGGTTATGTTCAAGAAAAGTAGTTTGGTTTCAAATAGGTCAAGACAAAACTACCTGAAACTCTATTGATCCTTACGTAGGACTCAGGTGATAAAATTCCATATTCCTCCTGGTGTCAGGTTGGTGATCATGTGGTAAGTAGAAATATCCTACAGTGCAAACTGTGTGAACGCACCTGTCCACCTGCATTTACCTGCCAGCCAATCAGAGAATGTTTATTTAACCATCATAATACTGGAGCAGCTTATTATAGTGCATCAAAATGTTCAAAAAGTGTGATCACACCAAGGTAAAGTCTTGAAAAATAGAAAGGTGACAATAAGAATTAGTGACAAACACATTATGTCATAGAAACATAATAAAACTAGAAAGTAGAAAATTCAATGCTTATTTAACGTAAATGTAATCCTTCATGCAACACTGTTAAAAGCACAATTTTCATAACTCACCCTCAGGTTTTAAGTTCATCCCTGTTAGTTGATCGCAGTTTTCAGTATAAAGTTTCTTTTGAAGCAAAGACAGCCTGGAAAGGTGTTTCTGAAAACAAGGTTTAAAGTTAAGATAGAGAAAACATCCCAAACAAAAGCCTGATTTTCTGCCAGATTTCTCAAACTAAAACAAACTGTTTATACTACAGATTCATATTTATGTAATTTACATGAGGAATTTTGCATTATTGATTTTTTTAATCCAACCTTTTTTTTTTTTTTTTAAAATCAACAAATACTGGATATAAAGAGCTCTATGTTGCAGCCTGTGGAAGCCACTAGGGGAGCTTCAGCCTTTTATTCTTGTTTAAAACTTCAAAAATATTTTCTTCTAAAACATGAATAAAACAGGAAGTTGGGCAGCAATTGGAGGGTGCTGTGTTTCTGTCAGAAAGAGGTAAAGGATGACAGGAAGTCACTTCTTTAACTCCAAGCTGGAGCCATGTCTCTGCCTCTAAATGTCATTTAGCAGCAAAACACACCTGAACCTGCCAACATCCACAAACTTTATGAGGACATAGTGGAGCAATGGCTGAGTCCTTACTAATGATTATTGATAGTCAATGTGATAAATGATGAGAGAGTGTGGTCTCCAAATCATGAGTTTGGAGGGAAACTGATGCTAAATATTCCCCTAATGAGATTTATTTTGCTTCATTGTTGCTTCTTTGTCACGATAAAACACTCTACACGATGCAAATGCCACTCAGGAAAAATGATGCTACTAATGTGTGTAGGAAACGTCGAATCATAAAGTTTGTGGTACCTTTGTTTTAAAAAAGTGAATTTTTGGAAGTAATAAAATAAATAAATAACTGAAATAAATTTAATTCTTGTGCGCAGTCATGGTCAGAGTGTTTATGAAGCAGGTCCTTGGACTGCCACAGTGCCCAGGTCCTCCATCCTGCCCTGTTGGACTGGAGCAGGTGGACTGGTCTGGCCGCTGGGTTGACTGGGTTGGCTTGGCTGACTGGGCTGGGTCAGACTGTCCATGGCAGACAAGATGGAGGAGAAGAAGTCTTCCTTGTGGGTCTCCAGAAATCGAGACTGCCGTTCAATCAGAAGCAGGGTGTCTCTCAAAACTGCAAAGAGAGAATACAGAAGGAACTCATATTTGGTACGGAAATGATTCAAACATAAACCCTGAGGAGGAAAATAATAGATCATGGAACACACGTACAATGTTTGGGCTGATTATAGTTAAACTTCATGGCTGCTCAAACCCTGAGTCTGTTTAGTCTGGCTCAGCTGCTGCTGACATTCAGGAGATTAAGGATTCTAATCTTGTCGTCTGAGCCGGTCGCTGCCTGCCTGCCTGCCTCCCATTGACTTCATACAGGCTTGATTTATACGACTGAAATCAGGACTGTCCATGTCACAGATGAGCTGGAGAAATAATACAGATAGTGTTATTTCTGGGGCAGAAACAGTGTTATTTTATAATCCAGTTCTGGGTTGCGGTGCATAAGTTAACTCACCTGCAGCATCTTTCTGCAGAGTTTAAAGTCCTTGTTGTCCACATCTCTCCATCCACGATTTCATCCAAATTAAGGCTTTTTTTGTCTTCACTTCTTCCACATAAACGGCATCATAAATCGCGACGTTAATGTGTACTGATGGATGTCCATCTTTGTTTTGGTACAAAATTACAGCATGATTTGGGCAATTTACAAATTTTTAATTTCAACTAATCTGCAAGTCTGCTCCCAGTTTAACAGGACATGGTGATTAAATTGCGTGAAAATTATTTTTATTGGCAAGCAGGATGTATTCCAGTTGTGAGACAATAACATCTGCAATATCCAAAAGCTGTGTGACCCTGAGGAAGGCACTGAGCTTTTATTTTGAACCAGCTGCTGTTATATAACAACAAAGTAAGTGTTATTTAACTCACCGCTCCATAAAGCTTCGCCTGAATCCATACATGCATAGATTTTGAGACACGTTAAAGGACCATACCACTATTTTGCATGTTTGAGCCTAATATTATTCAATTTTCATACATGTTATGTTACTGACAATCATTTCCCAAAGGATAAAACCATATTTTTGTACCCAAATAAGCATAAGCATAAGCATAAGCATACCCAAATAAGCAAATGAAAATGGATGGATGGATGGATAAAACCATATTTCAGCTTTCCTGATATTTTGCAAAATCTCTTAATCTTTCAAAATCAAATATTCAAGTGATACACCAACCTTAAAAATCCATGTTTCTCCTGCTAATAGTTACACAGCCTTATGAAGTCACGGTCCTTTAAATTTTTCCATAAACGCAGGTCTTCTTTTGGGACTATATTCCCCGGTGGAGGCATACATTCACTCCACGCTTTTTATTGAGCTTAAACACTAAAATTACATAACTTCTAAAAAAACCTGAATACACGTCTTGTTGGTGATGATGGATTACCTATCCCAAGAACGTTTACAGTATCAACAAGTTGATTTTAGTAGCAGAATGAACTGAAACCAATGGAGGTCTGGAAGGTAGGAAAAAACATTTTTAATTCACCGTTCCAGCAGTATGCTTTGGGAAATGATTGTCAGTAACATTACATGTATGAAAATTGAATATATTAGGCTCAAACATGCAAAATGGATGGGTCTGGTCCTTTAAAGATGTGAAAGGATCGGTTTGAAACACCGGATGATCAGACGGAAAATGGGAAGTGGAACTCCCAACTTCATGACTTTCAGCTGTTCTGATATGTCGTTTCTTTGCTAAAATGTTGTACGTAGCTGCATGAGGAGGTCATAGCCTCTGTTATAATCCGTGAGAACGGACTGAACCTCTTTCCCTGTATGTATGTAAAAGTGGTATATTTCTGTTTATCTATTTAATACAATTTCTCTCATTCATCCTTCCTTATCTCATCACATCCGTGCAATAATGATGTACCCCTACTCACATCCCTGATTATAAATGTATATAGTATTATATTTTTCTTTTTTTGCCGTTTGTACAGTGTTATATTTCACCTTTTTACCATTTATCTTGTATTGTCGCTTTTCTTATATATTTTATCTTCTGTATTTTATCTTATTATAACTAATGCTCTTTTTTTATACTGCTGAGCTGACCCGTTTCTCTTGTGAAACACATTTCGTTGTACTGTTGACCCTGTGTTAACCTACATATGACAAATAAATCTGAATCTGATCTGATCTGAGTGTGAAAAGCTGTGAGACTCACCTGGAGACGTGGTGTTGATGCAGCTGAGGAGAAGCTGTCCGGTCTGCAGCACAGAGGAGGTGAGAGGCTGATGGCTGCTCACTTCTCTCTGAAAACTCTGACAACAAGAGCATCAAATAACACCCTCAATATAACAGAATATATTTTGAAATCTACATGCTGCAAATGGAAATGTTCCTTGCTCGGCGCCTCACCTGATACTCGGCCAGGGAAGACTTCACGCTCTCAATGTCCACAATCGGCGGAGCGAGCATGTCCATCTTCTCCGACACCGTATACAGCCACTGGATGAGTTTTTCCAGGTTTGAACAGAAGATCTGACACAAACAAGACATCTGTCACTGCTTCACAAGGTTTTGATCGCATAAAACGTACAAGACGCTGAAAATAAAACCTGCAGATTGTCAAATTAAAATATAGCCAAACACCAATACAACAGCATTTTGTTTTTTCACATATAATAAAAAGCAGCAACAAAACATGAAAACGTGAAATTAGCATTTAATATTCCGTCTGGAATAAAAATACTAATATCCTGTGCAGATTTGAACCAGACACTGATCATTTCTGGTTATGACATGGAGATCAGGTGATCAGATCGGTTCGAGCCCCACCTGGATGTGTTGCATGAGGGATTCGGTTTCCTGGTCCTGGTCCTCCTGACTCCTGTTCGGGCTCTCAGGTAAGGTGAGGCCACTCAGCTGCTCCACCAAAGCCTCCACCTCCCTGATGCTGGACAGACTGGGTCCCGCGTCGACTCGACTGGACTCCGCCCAGGCTCTGGGACTCCTCCTCGCTGCTTCAGGTGAGTCTCTGTGATCACCTGCTGATGGCATTTGTCATCTGCAGATTTACATTAAACTCCACAGGACGATTTTACTTGTTTTTCTGAATATTTTGTCTTTATTCTAAGGATATTTTCAGCTATTGGATATTTAAAAAATGGTTCCTAGAACAGTTTATGGTTCCTGTTTCTGCTCTGTATGGATGCTTTAGGGATGCTGAGGGAAGCTGCTACTTTCCCATAACTTCGGAATAGTGAAATCTTTGTGTGTTTGAGGTAAGAATGGGCTTACATTGGTCTTAGACATTCTTCCATGAATAAAGTCATACCTTTATTGAGGAACTGCCCCGTCTCAGGAGCCTCCACATCTTCTTTTCCTAGATCCGTGTCTTGATTGTCAGCTTCCTCTCCTTCTCCTTCATCCTCCACTTCCCGCTCTGCACACTCCTGTTTCTCCGGCAGCGTGGAGGAGGAGAGGATGGGGGAGGTGCCTGGCTCCAGGGACTCCCAGCTGGCTGTGACAGGTTGGCTCAGCTGGGCTGTCACCTCCCTGACCTGCACACATGGAGGAAATGTTTGAATTATTTGCTTGAGATACCCAGATGACAGATCAGATAACAAATTCCAAGTCTGAAACATTCTCACACCTGAAGGAACAGTAGCTGATGTGATTTATAGTTAATAGCCTACAACAGTCATCCTCAAAATCCGGTCCAGATCTGGACCGAACCAAACTGTCTCCAGACTCTGAGCAAATTATAATTTTCATATGTATTATTTGTACTATCTGCAAGACATTGCTGCGATGCAACGAGTCAAAAGTCTCCACTTTCTCCGCTGCAAAGTAAAACTGAATGTCCAACTGAGAGTTGACAGTGCAGCTAGTTTCGTCAAAAATTAGGATCCCAATCTGACCCTGGCTTGACTGACTTCAATAAATGGACATTTGTCTTACTGAAAAATTTCTTTTTGGACCTTTAAGATTTGTATTTGAGTACCCTTGATCTACAACATGAAAAACTAGCTGCATGATGCTTTAAACACGGCATTTTAATAAAAGTCCCCAGCACTGACCTGCCTGGAAAGGACCAGCAGCTCCTCCAGCTGGTCTGGGAGAGGCCGGAACTCCTCATCCACCAGCCCACCTACACGTCTGGACTGTGGAAGGACGCTGGTGGAGCGGATAAAAGCCATAGAGGGAGAGGAGGGTGGTGTAAGTCGCTGATGAAGACTACCGCTCCCTTTGGTGCGAGTCAACAGAGTCAACTCGCTTCTGTCTTTACTGCAGTCCAGACTGTCCAGGGACAAGCCGATGGGGTCCCTCGGGGAGAGCGGGCTAATGGAAAGCAGGCCGTCTGAGGATTTTGAAAGGCCGCGGTGATCACCTGATCTATGACCTAAATTAAGAGAGCCTCGTTCTCTCATCTGCCCTGTACTGTCAAGGGAAAAGTCCAAACCTGACAGGCTGGTGGAGCTACAAAGGTGGTCCAGTTCAATCCCTGAGTCCTGGAGGCCTGGGCGTCTTTGTAACAGAGAATTCCCTCGGAGCTCAGAGCTATTCCACTCACTGACAACCCTTCCTGGCCTCAGAGGGTAGGTGTAGTCCAGCAGGGTCTGGTACTCTCTGTTAGGGTCCCAGCCTGGAGAGTGCCTGTCTGGGGAAGGAGGCAAACCTTTGGGGATGGCGCAGGCCCAGTAGTTAGCCTGATAAGGAGACATGGTGTGGAGGGAAGGGGAAATATGTCCCTTTAAGTAAGCTACAGAAGAGGATATATTTAGATCCATCTTCCCTCCATCTCTTCTGTCCCTTCCTTCCAGTCTGAACTCATCTTGGGTGTATCTGCCATAACCTGTGCGAGAATTGTAAGTAGGATAGAGGACGGTGGAGGTCAGTCGCGGCCTGAGTGGAGGGTTTATGCGCTGGACCTCCAGGGTGGAGCTAGAGAGGCTCCGGCGAGCTAACCTGCTGCCTACGTAGGATGATCCAAAAGTGGGTTCTTCATAGGACAGCCTGGTCCTGAGGTCCGACACACCCAGAGATGAGCAGAGGTCTTCTCTGGAGGTGGAGGAAGGGGAGACGTCACCGTGAGAGAGGCTGAAGATTTCTGGGGTCACTGCTTCTCGCCGTCTGTCGGCGGGCTGCTGATATTCTGTCCTGCTCCCGGTCAAATGCTCCTGAGTAGGAACAGATTAAAAATTTAAAATTAAAAGTGATACTTATGGGTACCGTATGTACTCGAGCCTCTGATTTTGACCTGCAAATTTAGATTTTTAAAGAAACCTGCATATAAGCCGACCCTCGATGTTGTTCCATCAATTTATTTGTTAGCAAATTACCTGTTTTTCTAGATATTGTCATAGTATTGCTCTGATTTTCTGAAAATAATCCACGTACCGGTAAACATGATATTTATTTCAGCAGCTGATTACCGTAACTGATGGATCACAGCTTACTAGCTGCCACAAATTGTGCTGGATAAGATGTTTAGTCATGAAATACATCATTCTAAGGTATGATTTAAACTATTTTCCATGGGTAGTAGTAATGGGTAGTATTTCCACCCTGGAAAATTCCTTCTATGGGATCAAATCTGAATTTCTTGTGTATAAGCTGCCCCCCAATTTGCTTTGTGAAATTTGGTAATAAAAACTTATACTCGGGTATATACGGTAGTTAAACACGTTATATTTTACCTTTTGAAAATTAGACGCAGTAAATAACTTATTAAACATCTGTGCGCAGAAAATTCATTTTCCACCCTCCTCACCTTCTCAGGATGTTTCCGTGGATGCCCCTTCTTTAAGATAGATGTGTGTTGTTCTATAGACAACAGAGGCTTTCTCATTACATAATGCCTGTCAGACAAATACCGAGAGGTGGGCGCCATGGTAACACTTTTCTGTTGAGCTCCCCTTTCTTTCTCTATCATGGCTCTTTCAGCGTATTTTGTGGTCTGACTTCGGCCTCTCCTGGTGTGTATGAACTCTGGGATCTGCGTCTTCCATCGCTTGCTGCATCCCTTCATTTCCATTGGTGAAAGAGAAACTTCTTTCAACTTAAGGAGCTATTTTAAATCTTCTGGTTTTGGTTCATTCGGGCACCTAGAAGGAGCTGCAAGGTGGGTGGAAGAGTGTTTGGTCCAAAATCCTGTTAGCTCCAAACACTGTGCTGCTGTGGTGATGTACATGAACATCTCGTGTCCATGGCAACCCCTGGAAACACACAAGAGGACACAAGAGAAAAGTTACCTATAGTCATAAAACAAATCTTATTGGATTGCATACAGGTAAAGTAAATTTTAAACTTAACAGCAATTTCTCTACATATAAATGAATGATTAGCAGCATTTTCTTGAAAGTGATCAGCATAACATAAAATACTGATAATGCAGTAGCTGTCTTGAAAAGGTTAATAACTCATAAATGTTAAAATATAGCTTCCTTTGGTCCAACAGAGCAAACAAAGAAGTTTATGGAGGCATCCATGTTGCCCCTCACTTTGTTTAGCTCAATCACACGTTGGTTGTCTTCTTCTTGTCCTTTCGGCTTTCCCTTCAGGGGTCACCACAGCGAATCATCTGCCTCCATCTAACCCTATCCTCTGCCTCCTCTTCTCTCACACCAACTAACTTCATGTCCTCTTTCACTACATCCATAAATCTCCTCTTTGGTCTTCCTCTAGGCCTCCTGCCTGGCAGTTCCAACCTCAGCATCCTTCTACCGATATGTTCACTATCCCTCCTCTGTACATGTCCAAACCATCTCAGTCTGGCCTCTCTGACTTTATCTCCAAAACATCTAACATGCGCTGTCCCTCTGATGTACTCGTTCCTGATCCTATCCATCCTCGTCACTCCCAAAGAGAACCTCAGCATTTTAGTCTCTGCTACCTCTAGCTCTGCCTCCTGTCTTTTCCTCAGTGCCACTGTCTCTAAGCCATACAACATCGCTGGTCTCACCACCGTTTTGTACACCTTTCCTTTCATTCTTGCCGAGACTCTTTTGTCACACATCACACCTGACACTTTTCTCCACCCATTCCAACCTGCTTGCACACGTTTCTTCACCTCTTTTCCACACTCTCCATTGCTCTGGACTGTGGACCCTAAGTACTTAAAATCCTCCACCTTCTTTATCTCTATTCCCTGTAACCTCACCATTCCACTTGAGTCCCTCTCATTCACAGCCATGTATTCTGTCTTGCTGCGGCTAACCTTCATTCCTCTCCTTTCCAGGGCATATCTCCACCTCTCTAGGTTTTCCTCCACCTGCTCCCTGCTCTCACTACAGATCACAATGTCATCTGCAAACATCATAGTCCAAGGGGATTCTTGTCTAACCTCATCTGTCAGCCTGTCCATCACTACAGCAAACACAATCACACGTTGGTCGTAAATGACATAATTCAGCGTTAAGGCTTCCCAGTTCCGAGATAAAACAAATGCAGCATAACACAGCATGCATACTGCAAAATGTCACTGGATAATCTAGAGTGTGAGTTCTGATCGTGTATTGATGTTTACCCATAATGTCCAAACCTCTCTTAGTTAATCCAGTGTCCATAAAGCAACTGATAGTTCAAACCGTTTAAACACTTGTTTCAAATAAACTGCGTGTCCGTGGTTACGGTTGCTAAGCGAGGAGAATCTCTCTACCTGTTGTTTTGGGATCACTAAGCACCACGTTAAGTCAGGGCGGTGTAATGATACGCTCTCTGCTTGGCAAACTCACCTGACTGATCTCATTAAGACTGCATGCTCAGACATGCCTGTGCTTATTGGACCAAAGAGGAGGAACTCCACTGTCTGTCCACCCAGCCTGCAGTGTGGGACGGAGCCGTGGACACATTATGTCCATTACGGTTTACAGCTGGAGCGATTTTAACTTCATAACTCCACTCATAAAGCATTTTGGTATTCAATGGCAGCTAAGATCCAGAATGTTGTTTGCACGATTAGTTTGTAGAATATATATACTGGCTCAACTGCATTTTAGCTGATAAATTAGGTCTGAATGATGTTCATAATTTCCCACCACAATTAGATCTCAATTAAAAATTTGTAATCTCAATATGTTACAGACTTTAGTATTTCAATATTTGAAGATAATGTGTGCTGGAGCTTTATGTGGAGCAGACATTGACAAATTCCAGTCACACTTCTCTCAATGTCCAGCAGATGGCAGTAAAGTTCGTCTGCCAAATTAGTTAAAAGATCACTCAGATCACCATGATAAGTATAGAGTTAGAATTTTTTTTTTTTTTTTTTTTTTTTGCTTGACATTGATGAGGCACAGAGGTGGAACTCCTACTCTGGGTAAAAAGGATGTGGATGATCTGAGGACAGCCATCAATGTCAGAGGAACAACCACTAAAATCAGGCTAAAATACATCAGCATAAGGAATTAAAAAGCACCAGGACAATGAAGAAGTGAAGTAATTCAATCTAACTCCACAGTTGGAGGCCTGATGCTGCCCTACTTTCCCCTCAAAGCTACTCAATTTGCTGTGAAGGACTAAGACCCTGCATTTTTTTTTTTTTTTATTTAATGCCACTTCCACCAGCTGATTTCACTTTAGCAAACCCTCAGCAAAAGAGAGCATAATTAAAATAAGAAACACAATAAGCCCATTCAGCTAATTATGTATATCTTCATGTGTTATTCTCAGGATTTGGGGAGAAGATGAACCCTTCACAATATCCTCCACTATACTGCTGTGTCTGGTTTCCATGGTGACGGCCTGGTGCTAGACTCAAGAGGGATGTGTCAGTCTAAAGGTACGACACAACAATGACTAATAGACACGATACTACATCATCACTCAGATTAACCTGTCTTGCTTCTCTGTTAAACTGGAACAGATTTTGATGATAGGAAGCTAAATATGATATACTGCTAAACAATTTTCTCTTTAATAACATCTGATTGGATATACGATTAGACTGTTTGTCTCCTGGGCTTAATCAATAAAAGGCTGCAAATATGATTTTTTTAACCATTGATTAACTGATTAATTTTTTAAATTTATCTAATCTTTTTATGTTTAAAAAGGTAAAACAATAGTGACAAATGCCAATCACCTGTTTCCAGAGCTCAATGTGACATCTTTAAATTACTTGTTTTCATTCATTTCATTAAAAAAAAAAAAAAAAAAAANAAAAAAAAAAAAAAAAAAATAGAACATTGCTATGACAGAGAAAAGCAGCAAAGCCTCACAGTGGAGAAACTGGAACCTGCAAAGTGTTTTATCATGATAAGTAAAAGTAGGTTACAACATGTATGACACACTTACACATTAGTGTGTATCGCGTGACACTTAGACTTGATTGTTTTCTCTGGTCAGACTCTGCAGCTTCTTCATGTTCACAGAGCTGATTCTGCTCAGTCAGTGGGACTGGACCTTCATGTTTGAGAATTTCTTCTTTTAGATATAGAAAATGGCAAACACGGGGTCAGAGGTCAATGTGGGAATGTGTGGGGGTTAACCATAGCAACAAGCAATGACACCAAACACAAGTGCCCTACACAGAGCAATATGACATTCTCCTACAGCAACCTCAATCTATGTAAGACCCTGCCACATCTTCTCATACTGCTTCATATATACTAAATGCTTTTATTAATGTTGAGACTGCAACTCAGCTCCAAAGCCTACATATGATAAACATTTAAAAGACTGAATGAACTGAAACACAACACAAATACATGCAGAAGGAAGCAAAAATTCTATTGTTGCTTTGTGCTTAGTATTCAAAACCAGCTCCAATACAGAACTGTCCTACAAACATCTGACATTTTAATCTGTCGCCATTATTGATAAGAGTAAACAAAAAATTAAACATAAATTAATTAATTATGAATCTTTTTGATATTTTTGTAAATTCGGCATTAATATGACTCACCTAACTGCGCATCCTATCTCTAAAATTTACAATTTAAAAGGCGTTTCACACAGTTACCGCCCACCATTAAAACAATACAGCGGAAGTCTAACCAATGCTGAAAGGTTTTGGTTTTTTTTTGTTTGTTTTTTTGTTTTTTTTGCAATAGCCTTGTGTTAATTACATGTCACGCATAACTAACTAAACAGTTTATGGTTCTAATTAGCGTTGTTGTTTGCGTCTTTAATAACCGAATTTAAACAAAACCGCTAAAATGGCTTATTTCTGAACGGAGTTTGGCGTTGCGTTAACTTCACATTTAGGCACATATAAATGTGAATAACCGGGACTTCGAGGCCAAGTAAAGCGTAAAAAAAATCATTACATTAAATTATATATGTTATATTATATAATATTCTAAACGAGCAGAATAAAACAAAGTTTAGTTAGCGTCTCGAAAATGTAGCCAGGCTCGATGATGTAAACTAGCTACATTAGCTTTTCCCTTCTCGTTTATATTTTGCTAACTATTGTTGGCCAAGTAAAACAGTCCTAACCTCAAACAAACAACTACCAACAAAACAAATAACAGTTACTTACCACATTTAGCAAACAATTTAGGTGAAAATTTCCATTTCTTACAATATTCTCTTTACAAACGCTATTGTTGTAGCAGCCTCCTTCCTTAAAACCGTGCTGCGTTCAATGTCTCTCCTAAACTCATGTCCTTTGGTACCTTCTTATTGTTTCTGGCAGAATAAGCCATTTGGTTTCGCTGTTTTCTTTATTTAAACTGAGCTTGTTAAAAAAAAAAAAAAANAAAAAAAAAAAAACACACACACACACACACACAGTTGTAAAACGAGCCAACTTATAGGTAAAAGTTACGTATAAAATTCATAAAAGAATAAGATGAATTATAACCACTTACGGCATTTTATTCATGATTGTTCGTTATTTTAGGAACTAAATGGCAGTTAATTGTCTGTGTAAGGTGAAGACTAGCTGTCAGAAGTTTTTAACCTAGCCTGTAAATTATAAAGTTGAAAAACTTCACACAAATCGGTTTTTCATTCGTGTCCTTATTCTCCTAATTTTAATAAGTTGATCACTTTCACAGTATATCTGACATCAAGACTTTTCATCCCAAGTGGCCAATGATCGACACTTCCTGTGGCAACAAATTACGGAGCTGAAACAATCATAATAGCCATTTGCTGACGGCATTTGAAGGCAGCTTTAATGGACAGCAAGGCAGCAGCTAACCAAAGTGGCTCCTCCTACTCCCTCTAGCGGACACCACAGGAAGTACATATATATCAATTTGACTTACCAGTATTTTCATTATTTATTCTACACTGTCGATTAATATACAGTACCAGTCAAAAGTTTGGACACACCTTCTCATTCAATGGTTTTCCTTTATTTTTTTTATTTTCTACATTGTAGATTAATACTGAAGACATCCAAACTATGAAGGAACACATATGGAATTATGTAGTAAACAAAAAAGTGTTAAACAAACCAGAATATGTTTTATATTTTAGATTCTTCAAAGTAGCCACCTTTTGCTTTGATGACAGCTTTGCACACTCTTGGCATTCTCTCTATCAGCCTCATGAGGTAGTCACTTGGAATGGTTTTCCAACAGTCTTGAAGGAGTTCCCAGAGGTGCTGAGCACTTGTTGGCTGCTTTGCCTTCACTCTGC
>VXCM01002779.1:3330-84976 GCA_014773175.1 Lucifuga dentata
TATCCCAAGAACGTTTACAGTATCAACAAGTTGATTTTAATAGCAGAATGAACTGAAACCAATGGAGGTCTGGAAGGTAGGAAAAACATTTTTAATTCACCGTTCCAGTAGTATGCTTTGGAAATGATTGTCAGTAACGTTACATGTATGAAAATTGAACATATTAGGCCCAAACATGCAAACATGCTGGCATGGTCCTTTAAAGTGGATGCTGACGCAACAGTGGGCGCATGGAAAATGAGACATAATTGTGGCGAGGATGGCAAACCGCAGTGGCCATGTTTGACGTTTGATGTTGCTCATAAGGTCACGTACTATCAAAATTTGAAACAATGCAGATGGCGTCCACCTGACATAAATGCACCTTCATCAATGACTGGCCAAGTGAAAAGGTATGAAGAATCACCAGTATGGTCCTTTAACATTTGTACTCGATGAACAGCCTGATCTGGTGTTTTGCATCAGGATGAATGTGACGTTGTTTTTTGTACCTTTTCAAACTCGTTCCTATGATTTCATATCATGTATGTACTTTGTTGTCCTGCGTAAAGGTTTGATGGATCTCGCCGTTTATTTAACCAATAGGAGCAGACTTTACATCGCACCAAGTAATTCATAATCAACAGAGTTGTGACCTGGATCTTTCAGAATAAGCGCCGCTAATGGGTTTTAGCATGGAAGAGTCAATCAGTGGCCTGCCATCGCCAGATAATGATCCTGGCATTTCCTCTGTAAATTACCTTGATTTCTCTCAGCCTCTTTCAAATCTGAGGCTGCGACAGGAGTGGGAGGAGTCAGAAAGCAAAGGGCTGCTCCATCAACGTAAATCCCTCCACATTCAGAGGCTGCAGGGTTCATCCATAATTCATGTGGGAAGACACTGAACAGATTGAATTATCACAACTGAGGCTGGTACAGACGGAGAGAACGAGGGAGGAATGAGCTCTCTCTCTCTCTCTGTTTCCTGATTAGGAAAAGAAAGAATGGGATTAGAACCATTCCAGCATCCAGGTCAAGTCCACTCAGCCCTGCTATGTGGCTAATCTTCATTTAGCCCTCATCATACTTTACACTCTACATGTATTTCTGTCAAATACAAGTAAGAGGAGATTAGTGTGACACATGTAATGAGAATGTATTCATCGTGCGTGTCAAAGGTCACGTGGAAGGAGAGGATCAGCCGCCACGTGACGCAGAAATACAGCAAAGAATCAAAAGTCCTGCTCACTTTCGCTCACTTTTATTGAGAACTATGACATGAACTTTGAGTTCAGACAGGAGGCAAATTCTAATGTTACTTCTCCAGGAAAAAGAAATAAAGTCAAAGAATGTTTTTGTGGATTCTTCAAAAATCTGTATTTCAGGGCTCATCATAACCCACAAAGTCTATCCCGCCCCAAAAACTTCAAACGGCTCCCAAAGGCTCGTTTAAAAGCTGAGAAACGGCTGAATTTGGAGGGAAAACTGATGTTATCCTTGTTACGACCCAGCTGAAGGAACTGGGCGCAACATGGGTTCGAGGTTCCACCATGCCCGCTCCCAAGAAAGGCCAAAACAGAGTGTATTTCTGTAAAATAATAATAATTTGTATTTACAAATATAGACAGAAATAACACACACACACACTGAACAGAAAAGCTAGCATACGAAAACCGGTTTAACAGAACACACAAAGCAGCCGCCGCTACAAACCGAATGATATGATGGACAGAATAACACGAAACAACAGAAACAAAAACACACAAGCAGCGTTGTTTGGGAGCGGACGAAGCGGGAAACCTCGACACCGAGGAGATGTCAGCTTTTTGAATCCCAGCATGATCTTCATCATCCAGTCCACGTACGAGCTGTCATCCCAGCACGGGCTCCAACAACCAATCCATGCACGACACCTTCTTCCAACTGATCCAATCAGCAGCGTACCTGCACGCACACAGACACACACATACACACAGACGCACAGGTACGGACCGCAACAAGCCCGTGGAAGAAAAACAGAACAATAGAAAAACACAAATACAAGAACACACAAATATAACCAAAATACGACCACACTAACAGTCCTTCAGTAGTGTACAGTGGGTGCCAGAGAAGTCTTGGGTAAACACAGTAAGAAGGTTCTAGCATGCCAGCGAGGTAATTTTAGCATGATAGCTATGAGCTCCAACGCCTCTGTCTCCTGCATGGTCAGCATTCTGCTAAGAGGCGGAGCTGGCTGGGTCCTCAGGTGATTCTGTCCACCTGGGTACGCCTATTTAAGCTTTTTTTTTTTTTTTTTTTTTTTACTAACATCTCTCTCTTCTCTTACTTCCAGGCCTCCATCCACATGCAGCTGGATTTATGCTTTGTTTGTTGTTTATTTATATATTGTTTTACAGATCACTCATCCATACACTGCACTCACTACTGATAATTACAGACGTTTTTTGTTGTCTGTTTAGTTAAAAGTTAATAAATTTACGTTTAAGCTTATGTCCGTGTGTGATTCCTCCTTTTTGTCACTCACCTTTGGCCGGTTTGTGACACAACCAATCCAAACGCATCCAAACTAGCTAAAATAACAGATTATCAGCTTTCTTCATTTTATCAACTAAGTTATATTTTAGTGGTGAAAGAAGTGCAAACAAAAGGCTGAATAGTTTCCTGATAATTATTACAAAAGAACAGTAGCAGATCAATACGTATAATTTTACGTTTGTAGTTTTGCTTATTGATCATGATTGCTCGCATGTAAACCTGCTGTAGACGCCGGCGTTTATGCCGCCTGGAAACTAAACTTTCTGGTAATAAACCAGCTGAGTAGCAATGCTTAACTCGTTTGGGGCTTTTTAATGTTGGTAAAGGAAGAGCTAACCTCTGAATGGAAAAGAAGAAATGTTCCACACATCTTCAAGCCTGACACATCCAATCAAAAAAAAAATCTAAATCTTCTCCTTGAACCTGCAGCATGTTCATAATATTTCTGTTTTTGGCTTTAAACGTGACTATTCTAATTTCTAATTGAGCTAAGTTGTGATTAGCTTAACGTTATTGCTAACTGCTAGCGCTGCTCCAGCTGAAACTGATAAAAGTGTGTAAATATTTCTGCTCCAGCAGCTTAAATCGAACCTTTAAAACAGCCCGAGGTCAGAATACGAAAAACTGGGAACAGGTGGAGAAACTGCAAACTCACGACAGGTGTATGTTTATTTAAAGTCTGGGATTTGTGTATTTCCTCCAGCAGACTATATGTTTTAATGAATGTCACTGACACCGTGACTCATGTCTGCATGGCGTTCCTGCTGGTGTTAAAAATGTTCCAGGCAGAGAAAACGTCGCATTTAATCACAGTTATCGCCGGTGGCTGGTGTTAGAAAAACTCCCCTGCTGCCTTTGCTGTCCCTCTGTTCAGGATAAAAAGGAAGGAGGGACATTCAGTACACAATTTATGTGGGAAAATGGCCTTTCGTAACGCCGGGAAAAGTCAAGAGGCGGTAATTCACACGAGAAATTAACGCTGATGAAATAATCTCAGACATAACTGGTGAGCTGATTGCAAAAGTGGAAACTAGCAGATTGTTTTAGACTTTTTATCCCCTTCTATAATTATTCTGCTTTTCTGGCTAAAACTGTGATAATATTATCATGATGAAAACTGGGAGCTGGCCCTTCATGCGCTGTCAGAAATATCATATTTCTGTGTTGAATGCACATAACAGCCAAAAAATGTCGTAAGAATTGTTGATAGAATGCGCTTCCTGTCATTAAACAGTCCCTCCAGGAAGTCGCGATGTTGCGATCGCAACTATTGACGCAAATCCAACCAATTGTCGTGAATTCTGTGCGACCTTGCAATTTTGTTCAATCACTGCAACTTTTCCGCAAATTTGACCAATCACAGCTGTCCCTCNGACCTTGCAATTTTGTTCAATCACTGCAACTTTTCCGCAAATTTGACCAATCACAGCTGTCCCTCGCGCCACGTCACCAAACTCACTTCCTTGTTTTGAAAATGCAGACATGTGCGACAGGAATGTCTCACACTTACCTAAAATCATGAGTATGCAATGTTGTGGTGGAACGTAAACGAAAGTCATCGATTGATAAACACTTTCCACCGCAAAACATACCTGGTAATTAGTAGTAACATCACTATTAGTGTAGTATAATGATGAAGTGCTTTTTTCTTTGGGTGACAAACAGTGTGTGTGTGTGTGTGTGTGTGTGTGTGTGTGTGTGTGTGTGTNAGAGAATAGAATAGAATAGAATAGCTTTATTGTCATTATACGTAACATATAATGAAATTACAGGTGCGTACAGTTTTATTGTTATTGGATGAGTTGCCTTTTGAGTTTTAATGAATTAACACACACACACACACACACACACACACACACACACAAATCGCAACTACTTTTGCAATTTTCATTTGTTCCTGCAATTTTGTTGCAAAAAACACCTAAAATCATTGCAACATGTTGCAATTTTTTTGAGAAAAGCTGCTGCAAAATCAGGAATTTTAGGCTGCAACAATCATTTCACAAAAACAGTCCACGAAATCCTGGAGGGACTGACGAAAGCTCTTCTGTTCCACTGGTACGCTGTAAAATGTGACAAGTTGATCTTACTTTAAAAAATCTAGGAAACCGATTGCCTTGAAAAAGGTAAGTAAATATAACTATTAGTCTTAAGTTCAAGTAGACATAAAGTAAACATAACTTAAGATGAACAGTTAAATTTACTAACCTTTTTCAAGGCAATCGGTTTCCTAGATTTTTTTCAGTAAGATCTACTTGTCACATTTTACAGTGTAGAACATCCTGACAGATCGTCAGATGACAGTTACTACCAGTTCTACTGATAAAGGAATATCTGCAGTACTTACTGAAGATCTTATTTGTCCAGATGGATATTTCCATGAGACGGGAGATGATTATGACACGGATGAATAAAGTACAGCACAGGTGAAGTCAGCTGATCCACTGCTGCTCACACAGTTAGATGAATAGTTAAAAAGGTCAAAGGTTTGTTTATCAGACACCTGCTGACTGAAAAACCTCCATAACCTTTCTGTCATCAGCCGCACGGCAGAAAACAGAGAGAGGAGCAGCAGGAGGAGGAGGAGGAGGAGGAGGAGGACTCATACAGGGATGACTCAGTACATTTACTCATATACTCCATGTATTTCCATTTCACATACATTTTACTCATCTGAACTAGTTACTGGTTACTTTACAGCTTCAGATCATAGAGTCAACATATAATGAAGATATTAGCAATATTTTCTGATCTCTTTCCTTCTTTTGATCCTTCCATCACAGCATCCTCATTAACCAATCAACTTTGCTTAAAACTTGTAGTTTTGGTTTGCTGCTTTCACGTTTGATTCAGTTTTGTTTCACACAGAAATATTAAGCAACCAAAACATATGAAGGAAAGTCATGTGAGAACACTCTCTCTGCTCATTGGTCAGAAATGCCTGGGAGCAGGAGCGAGAAAACCAAAACAGGAAGAAGTTAGCGCGTGTTACGATAGCTATGAAACAAGAAACAGCAACAGATCTCTCATAGGTTCCTAGTCTTGTGCTGCGTTCACAGACCTTGGAGATCGGATTTTCCCAGTCGGAAGTTCCAACTTCTGACCTCAAACTGTTCCAGCCAAATATAAACTAAAAAGCATACTGTAAAATTAAATAAACTTATTAATAAACACCAACTAACGTAAAGTTAGACTACAGGACTGTCTGGTTGTTTTACAATGATATTAATCACAGTGGGTATTAAACTTATGCAGAGAAGTAATATTATGAAATTATTTACACTTACGTATCAATGGCAAACAGTTATTATACATTATAGTTACCATGGCGATATATTTTGACCTTTTTATTTCATTGTCACGTAAGAAAAAATACATCATTTCCATTCACAAAGTTCGCTTCCACAGCACTGCCATGTTGAGTGACGTCATACTCGTGAAGCTGGGGTTCATAAATTTGGTCCGAATTTCCCAGTCAGAGCTCCGACTTCAAATGCCGTTCCAACGCATTTTTCCAAGTAAGAAGTCAGAAAANCCAGTCAGAGCTCCGACTTCAAATGCCGTTCCAACGCATTTTTCCAAGTAAGAAGTCAGAAAAATCCGAGTTCTGAGGTCTGTGAACGCAGCATTACTATCATTTGTCCCATAAAACAAGAAAACTAACTGAATTTGATTTCAAGGCAACGTGTGGAAAACCACACGTTGCTTCACATGATGTGAAGAAGACGTGCTGCCTTCACACACTGAACAGGAGAAAGGAGCAACATACAAGTACACGCTAACCTTCAGAGTCTGTTTGGTTTGCTACGGCTAATCAAAGGTGTAGTTTACTCAACGTTATACCACACACACACACACACACACACACCTATCACTCTCTGGNGTGTAGTTTACTCAACGTTATACCACACACACACACACACACACACACCTATCACTCTCTGGTTGTAGATCAGATCTTAGGTTGCTGTGTAATTGGTTCAGAGCTCGTTCAGATCAGGTTCAGACCACAAACGAATAGCGGCAGAGTTTTATTGTGACCTCGTCCTCGTGAGGCTCTTCATGTGGCTGTTTTCATTCGATTCAGTTACTGTGTTCATATTTGCCAAACGAATCGTACCAATCCTGATTCCACCAGACTAAATCATGTAGGTGTGACAACACCTTTGATGTCTCTCAGCCAATCAGGGACCAGACAATCTGCTTGCAACGTTCATCAGTCCAGTAGTTTTTAATATGAAACTTTGAACGAACATGGTTAATAAGAGAACACGATGATTAAACAAGCAAATCAGCATCCAGACCTTCAAAAGCTTCAGACTGATTAAACATCTGCTGCTGTAAGGAGGAATTAGCTCAGAAAAATAATACCAACTGTAGAGGAAATTGAGATCAAACTCTTTGGTGCTTAACTGACAGATTGAATCTATAATAAGATCTGACACACGTCAGTCCCTAAAGGATTCCATTAGCCTCTGATTTCAGGTGAAAAAGAGTTGAATTAATCAAAATCAGCATCAGAGATAAAAAAGAAAAAACAATTAATGCATAGACGGAGACACGATTTAACCTAAAAATAAATAAAAAGATCAAAATGAAATATTCTCTGCCTCGGCTGAACAGATGTTTCCCTCAGGCTCTATCTCGTCTTCATTTCCTCTCTCTTCTCCTCCCTTTCTGCTCTTCATCTTTTCATCCTCTTTCTTCTTCATGCCTGCTTCTCTCCCTCATCCATCCATTTTGTCTCAGTAATTGGTGTTTTGAGTTTGGCTCATGACACCTGAATGCCATGCTAGCTGGTTAGCAATCATGTTATATTAGCTTTATTAGCTATAGCTATATTAGCGTTAGCTATATTAGCTTAAGGTAACTTATTAGGTTATTAGCTTAAGGTTGCTACCTGAAGCTAACATGGCTAACAACAGAGCGAACAGAATGCACAACAAAAGAAACAAAATGAAACCCAGCAAATCCATATTTACCTTAAGCTAATATACCTTATTATTATCTATATTAGCTTTCACAAACTTAAGCCGCTGTGATTCTCTAAACCAGCTGAAAATCCAAAGCCACACATTGAAATACAACAATGAATTTAACTGATAGCACATGGAAATTCTTCACAAACAATCTGTAGCCATGAAACAACTCTGCTACCTGCTACCCGAAGCTAGCTTGTTACCAGCATTACTACCCAAAGCTAGGTTGTTAACAGTATTACTACCGGGTGCTAGCTTGTTAACAGTATTACTACCTGATGTTAGCTTGTTACCAGAATTACTACCCGAAGCTAGCTTGTTACCAACATTACTACCCAAAGCTAGCTTGTTATCAGCATTACTACCCAAAGCTAGCTTGTTACCAGCATTACTACTTGAAGCTAGCTTGTTAATAGCTTTACTACCTGAAGCAAGCTTGTAACACCCTTGCTACCTGCTACCTAACAAGCTAACAACATGTTAACAACACTGTTACCTGAAGCTAGCTTGTTAACAGTGTTACTACCTGAAGCTAGCTTGTAACACCCTTGCTACCCGTTACCTAACAAGCTAGCTTGTTAACAGCATTGCTACCTGAAGCTAACATGACTAACAAACAGAGCGAACAGAATGCACAACAAAAGAAACAAAATGAAACCCAACAAATCCATATTTACCTTCTTTGTCTTTTCTAAGACATTGCTTTTGCTTAAAACTTGCAGCTCCAATTTAGTTTTTTCCACAGTTCATTTTTAAAACAGTCTTTTAAGAACTACTGTACGCAATGATCTGATAGCGGTGCTAGAGGAAAGATCAGGGGTTCATGGAAACATAAAGATTCAACATGAGGTGACCACAGATAGTCCTTAGAAATGACAAATTTCCCATCTTTACCTAAACACACTTGATTTAGCTACTTGTGTGGGTAGATCAGGGAGATATGGGAAATATGTGACGCTGTAATACTCGCACTGCATTATTAGAGACCTCTTTATCATGAGGACTTTCCTCTTCATCACGCTGAAGCATTTTCCTGTGAAAATAACTCAATTCAATTATTTCAGGAGTGTGTGTCGCCTTCGTGAAGGTCAGAGTGTGTTTCCACAGGCGACCATCTCGCCTCTGATGGGGTTCTTATTCCACTTGGCAGAGACGGTAAATCTGCAGCTGGAAAGAGCAGACATGCGACGGTGCAGCCTGTGGATTCTGCTGATTGTGAGCGTCCATGCTGCTCGTATCTCTGAACTCGAGGCCACTTCCTCCCACTCCACAACCATCTTTGAATATGATGCATGATGGATGGGCTCCAGTGCCCTCTACTTCTTTCCTTTCCACCCTCAATCCTCTTTTTCCTCTCCTTCCCCCACCTCTGCCCTCCATCCCTCATCCCCCTCTCCGTCTGTTAGTCAGATGAAAAATTGTAGAAACATTGTTCGAGACATTTTCCATAACCCAAAATAGACCTGGCCTACTAAAATGGCCCCTTCTTCACCTTCCCATCTGAATTGAGCCAAGAATATCTGCTCAGAAAAAACTCGTATCTCTTTTTCCAACTATCAGTGGAATTAATTTTATTTACTTGCAAACAGGCATGTGCACAAAAACAAAAATCTACAATAACTAATTGAAACATTTCCCCTCTTTTATTATACAGAACAAGTGTCACTAAAATTCTTAAGGGTGTAAATGTGCAGGATTAAATTTAGATTCATTTGCTATACTCTATTCTCTGAATTAATTAAAAACGTGTTGAGGAAAAACAGAAACATTTTTAACTGCAATCAGCTTTTACAAAGCATGTCATCAGGTATTTCAATTTCAATTTAACAGAATACATAAAGAAGAGGAAATGGAAGAGGGTACAATTCAATTGATTCATTGATTTTTAGTCAACACAAGCTGCTTTACACAAAGTCCTGACACATCGAACTATTCAGTTGTTTGGACTGACATTATAGTAAAACGTCTACTCACACATTCGGCAGACACAGAATAACATTAGCAACCCACTACAGTTGTGTCTCTGATGAATACATTCAGGATTATACTAAATTTTCACAGTTGCTATGCAAGCAGTTGCCCCCTACAATTTTTACAAGTATTGCATCTTAGAAACTTGTTGCATTAATTTTTGAGGAAGCGCACAATAATGCTTCATGTGAACATATGATACACATGGAAGCATCATGTGTACATGAAGACATCAAGTATAATCCAGGTCTAAGTCCAGTATTCGTGTTCCTTTAGCTCTGTTTTGGTCTCCACCAACTCCTGACAAAAATAACCAGTTTTATTTCTGATCTCTACATTTTATCTCGACTTTTTTTTTTTTTTTTTTTTTTTTTTTTTTTTNTTTTTTTTTTTTTTTTTTTTTGTCAGTGGAAGCAGCTACAAACAGACAAAAATCTCACCACAGCCCAATGTCAAAGTCATGAAATTCAATTCATATAATAGTGAATTCAGGAAGAATAAAGAAAAGAAAGCTCTCTGTCTAAGCCTTATAATCTGTGCTACGTGTCTAATTCACTTTGTTCAGGTCTTATTTAGTTCAGATAACCCTGAGCTGTATCCAGACAGATGCAAAAAGAAGAAAAATAAATCCTAAAATGCCTCCTCCACTCTTTGTTGTATTTATTTAACAAGAAATATCACATTTTCTGCTTGTTTTCATGCTTAAGCTGCTGATGAAAAACTGCTGACAGCAAATAGTCTCCAGTAAACAGATTCACCTTTTCACTTTATTACACATAGGAAACCCTTACCTTTCTTTCTTTCTTTCTTTCTTTCTTTCTTTCTTTCTTTCTTTCTTTCTCTGCTTCCCTTCATGTTTCCTCTCTTAACCTCCTTTGATTCCCTTGTCTTTGTTTTCTATCTTTCTTGGTCTGTTTTCTTCCATTTTTCCAATTTTTTCCCTTCTTTTCTTCCTCCATTTCATTCTCACTTCTGTTCTTCCAAATTGAGGATAATTTTATGTTTAAAAAAATAAGAAAAGGCCTTTATTAATCGCATTATTTTCTGTCACAAGATTTGATGCAGAATTGTGATTTTCATAAAAATAAAAATAATAGATCTGTAAAGACTGATTTTAATAAGCATTCAGAGGTCAGAATCTGACCTTGTGGCAGGTTTTGTCCACTTATTTCTACGTTATAAACCAAGAGACACAAATAAAAATGACGAAACTAATGTTATTGAGAGCTGAGAGCATGTCAAAGCAGCAGATTCAGTTTCTGTTCTGTAACATGCATGAAGAACATTTTACGGCGACGTTCCGCCCTGTGAGCGGAAGCCTTCTGCTCTGTTTGGTTCTGATTGGTGGTTTTTCTTCTAAAAGAAATGGATTAAAAGTCTGAATGTGGACTGAAGGTCATCCCACAGGTCCACAGCAGATCATTGTTCCACAGGTTCTATCAGCGGATTTCAGATGGTTTTTGCTGAAGGTCGCTTCATGGATTCTTAATAGGTTTGCTGAGTAATGAAGGTCATTGTGTGTCATCTCTGTGAAAAAGGACGGAGCTTTATCTCTGAATTGCAAATGGAAATGACTGTAGTATTAAGGTCAGTCTGTGGTTTACATATTAATGTACTGCAATATTAAAAAGAATCAGTTTATTTCCCAAGGACCTGAACCTGTTTGACTGTTGAGTCGACTCCCGTTGACTTTTCCACAGCGGGTATGAATATATTTCCAGCAGATAAAAGTCTGTAATCCTGAAGTCACAGCTATTGAAAAAGACTGTCTTATTTTTTAATTATGGCTCTTAACATGTAGAAATAAGCAGATTCTGAACTTTTGATCAGATCTACACACTGAGTAGTTTGGAGTTAAGGTGCTTAAACAGTGTTTGCGCGTTGTTCATATTGCCGTTGCCCTGCGCCTTGTTAACAGATGGAACAAAGTGCTGACGTACCAAACCGCATCATCAAGAAGCGCCGGGGGTAGACAGCCAATGTCGATTACACTACAATGTTTAAGTTGTGTTTGCTGTACAAATTGCTCTACGCAGTTTACAAACAACTATTTTCATTGTTTGCATGCTGGAAAGGTTCAACCAATAGTACAACTCCTTGAAAAGTTTTGCCATTTTTCTGGTATTCACTGTTGCTGTGCTGTTAACGTGACAAAAGTTTGACATTACTGCAGCCCAAGTATAGCATCTTGCAAACATGTTGCATTCATTTTTGAGGATTAATTTTTGTGTACTTCTCTATATATGTACACATACCGTAACTTCTCTATTAAAAGATATTCAAATAATAGCTGGTATCTAATAATAGCTGGGGGGCAGAGTCAGCAGGACAAAATAAAAGCCGGTCTCATATAAAGGCGGTTTGGTGTTTGTTTTTTACTGGTCCAGGAAACTATGATGTAATCTGCTGCTGCCACCAGATGACAGCAGCCATGTTTAATACTAAACCGCTTAAAAACCTCTGCAGCTCGTCCCTGCAGCCAGAAGGTACGACCAGCTCAACGTGAAACAAAGCCGGAAACATGGAGCCCGCTGTTATCACCAACCAGGAAAAGTGGATGAAAAAGAAGCTGTCTAAAAGCTCCTGGAGGTGTGTTCACACTGACATCTTCTTCATGGCATTTCTTTTTTTTTTTTTTTNTTTTTTTTTTTTTTTTTATGCAGTTATGAGTTTGTCCATCAGCAAAATAAGAAATAAAGGCCTGTATCTGATAAAAGCCTGTATCTTATAAAGGCCGGGTTCTCTCTGCAGTTGAGGTAAATTAAGGCCCCGCCACTCATAGAGCATTTACAGAGTTAANCGGGTTCTCTCTGCAGTTGAGGTAAATTAAGGCCCCGCCACTCATAGAGCATTTACAGAGTTAATGGGAAGCATAATCCTGGTCTAAGTCCGATGTTCTGCTTCTTCTTTTTTTTTTTGTAGAGGAGGAAAGTAGAAATGTAGATACAGTTCTTGGCTTNTGCTTCTTCTTTTTTTTTTTGTAGAGGAGGAAAGTAGAAATGTAGATACAGTTCTTGGCTTTGTCTTTCAGCCAATCAAACCTTAAAGGCAACAGCTTCAGTCCTGCAGCCTGTTCAGTCTGTTCTGTCTCAGCATCACCTACGTCTCTACGATGACCCCATTAAAGTCACGTGCTTTGGCCTAATGTGCTGCTGTCTTTACATTACCAAATGAAATAATAAAGCAGAATCATATTTTAGTCTCAGACAAACATACCTTTGGTTTGGCTCTGATCTGCTGCAGCTCAGCCAAGCGCTTGTTGACTGCCAGAGAATCTGTAGCTGAAGGCCAAAGATAAAGTCTGAAAAACCAAAACTGCCCACTTGTAACATTTATAGGCTGGTCCGCTGGCTCCAAAAATGTCATGAACACTAAATTATTACACAGATGCAGCCTTCGTTCTGCCAAACCTGCAGCTTTTCCTGCAAAACTACAGCTGAACTTTTGTTTCTTCCCCAAGGAAAAAAAAAGCAAATGGTGCAAAGGTGAAAATCTTCACATTTCTGACAAACCTGTAAACAGTAAACAGATTGTTTTAGCTCGCTTCTCAAGAATTTTAAATTACTTTTCAAGAATTTGGACATTTTTCTTTTGAAGAATTCCGGCAGATTTTATATGAATGGACAAGAACTTTTAATAATTCCCAGATTCTCACAAGTTAAAATAATTTTAAGGATTTTTTAAAAATGTACTTTAATGGAGGGTATATGGGACTTGTCTCTTGCATGCCTCTGCATCATTCAGTAAATGTTATTTTATAAAATCCAGACTTTTTTTCATCTTAATCTGTAACTAGATGCACATGGTGACACATCCAGAGAGATGTGTCACGTTTCAAATAAAGCAGAAACACTTTAAATTAAATTTTACTTAAAATCTCATCACGAATTGCTGACATATCAAACACAGAATAAACAGGTTTTTTTTCAGAAATGTGATATTTATATCCAATTTGCTGCTTTATAGCAGCAAATTAATTAAAGAACAACATGTTGATGTGTGCAGAGAAGCTCATTAGGTAAAGCTTCATGTTACAATTCACAATCCAGCTTCCTGACGTAACCCTCAAGCAATCACTTTCTGTCATTTACCTCTCTCTCTCTCTCTCTCTCTCTCTCTCTACCCCTCTGGCTCTGTGTTATCAGTCATTTATTCTCTAATCTCTCCAGGAGCAGTGTTGGTCTGGATCCATGTGGCAGAGAGCTGAGGAGGCTGCTGGCCTTTTATCACACACACACACACACACACACACACACAGGAAACACTTGGGCATTGATGCACACACAGGTTACCATACACAGAGAGGAAAAAACAGTTACAAACACACACACACACACACAGGAGAAAGTAGATTTGNACACACACACACACACTCCTCTTCCTGTTTAAGTTGGGACTTCCTGTGAACTGGCAGGTTATATATTCCATGTCTGCAGAGCTGCAGCGTCCACGAGGGTCCTGATGGCGTAAATTTCATTTGGTCTGGATAACGTCTGTATCTCTCTCTCTCTCTCTCTCTCTCTCTCTCTCTCAAGTAAGAAAATATCGTTGTTCAAAGCACCCTGTTGTTCTGTCTTTAAATGGCACTGCACAGATGGCAGCACTGAAGCGAGTAACACATGCATATGCACATGAACACACACACACACACACAGGAAAATACATAAGATTATAAATACATTAGGACGATGCCTTCACTGATATCTTCTTGCTTCTGTGTTTGCAGCATGAAAAGCAGAAACTTCATCTTTCTGCTGCCACACATGAAGAAACGTGGCTGAGTAATTAAAGCAGCGATGTGTGGATCTGTCTCTCTGACACTCGCTGTGGAAGTGATCGCTTTGCTCGGCTTTCATGTTGAAAATCACAAGGGAAATATCGGCACAAAGAGGAAGATGGAAGAGGAGAAATTTCTCATTCATGAATTCGTTTTGACCACATTTCTCGTGCCGGAGCAGTTCATATCTCAGCTTAACGCGAACGCCTCCGCTGAGGATCTGAAGCTGCTGAATGCAGAAGAAGCTGATGACCGTGAGAGGATTCACGGCCAGAGAGTCTGAGAGAAACAGAGGATGAGGAGAAATTTAAAAGAACTTAGAGGAAGAAAAGAGAAAAAAAGATTTACAATTTGACTAACGATGGAAAACACTTCCCAGCAGGAGTCCATTTAAATCACGGATCAGAACCTCTCAGACAGTTTAACCACCGTTCTAGATCAGTGGTAAAGCTTTATTAAATTGAAGGTAACCATAGCAACAATGCATCTGCTTCTCTCTGGTAAAACACACCTAATCAAGAGTTAATATGACAAGAAACAAAACGTTTCTGCTGTAGCTGATAAGCAGACAGGCGAAGATGTCAGGGCTTTGGCTCAGGTGCAGCAGACAGGTATTTAATGATGTCTGGCTGATGAGGGGATTGAGAACAGGTGTGTTGATCAGGTGACCAGGTAAGAATGGGAAAGCTCTTGATTGACAGGTGAAGGATGGGAGGTGCATCATGTGACAAAAGTGTGGCGTTTTAAAGGAAATATATTAATCAGATTTCCACAAACTTATTTTCATTTAAGGTCATTTTGAAACATTTGCAATGATTTAATGTTAAAAAAAAACAACACTTTTACTCTGTCTTGCTGCAGGACTGCTGTGCACACCGAGTGAAAACAGGCCATTCTAGGTACTGTCTTTTTAAGGCCCCTTCCCAAAATGCCCACTCTGTTCTGAGTGGTCAGCTGTGTCAGACCTGAACTGGCATGACCCACAGATTGAGAAACACAAGTAGCAAGTGTCAAATGACATCAACAAGTTAGAGAATTAAAGGACAAATCAAAGAAGAAGCGTTATGTCCAGCGGAGGACCTCTGGTTTGTCTTCCTGGATGAAGACACTTTGACAATGTTTAAAGGACCATACCACCCATTTTGCATGTTTGAGACTAATATATTCAGTTTTCATACATGTAACGTTACTGACAATCATTTCCAAAGCATACTACTGGAACGGTGAATTAAAAATGTTTTTCCTACCTTCCAGACTTCCATTGGTTTCAGTTCATTCTGCTATTAAAATCAACTTGTTGATACTGTAAACGTTCTTGGGATAGGTAATCCATCATCACCAACAAGACGTGTATTCAGGTTTTTTTAGAAGTTATGTAATTTTAGTGTTTAAGCTCAATAAAAAGCGTGGAGTGAATGTATGCCTCCACCGGGGAATATAGTCCCAAAAGAAGACCTGCGTTTATGGAAAAATTTAAAGGACCGTGACTTCATAAGGCTGTGTAACTATTAGCAGGAGAAACATGGATTTTTAAGGTGGGTGTATCACTTGAATATTTGATTTTGAAAGATTAAGAGATTTAGCAAAATATCAGGAAAGCTGAAATACGGTTTTATCCTTTGGGAAATGATTGTTAGTAACGTAACATGTATGAAAATTGAATATATTAGGCTCAAACATGCAAAATGGGTGGTATGGTCCTTTAAGCACAAACTCCTGCTACATCAGACTAGAAACATGAGGGAAGATAACAAAAAGCTGAATATTTCCCTTCTCACTTAATTGCTTTTTTGCATTCTGAGATGTTTTATGTAAAATAAGAAGCTCTGAGAATTGTCAAACTATGTCTCCGCCATAAATGAGGAAAAGTTTTATCAACAAATTCAGATAATATCAAGCGGATTTCTTTGTTTCTTCATGACGACAGGAGAACAGATTTGCATCAGATATATTTTTACAGCACTTCTAATGATTTAGATGTTTTGTTTTTTTTTTGACGGCTGAATGAAAAAGGAATCTGTCGTTCCAGCATTTGGCCCCTCATTTGGATGTGATCCTGCATTATTTGACTGTGATGAATAATAGATAGCAGCTCTCGTCTCTTTTACTTGGAACATCCGTGTCTTTTCAATGGCAAAGACAAAACACTTGTGGGAGGACGGAGGCGAGGAGGTCAGGATTTCATCTCATCTTTTTATTCTTTTAGTCTATCCGTTTCTCACTAAAAAGCTCATGTTTCCAGCTTTCACCTCCTTTACTCTCTTGGTTGAGTATAAACAAAATATGTTTATAAATTTTAATAGTGGGGAAGATTGTTAAAATATGAGAAATATCTCTAACCATCAGCTCATATTCATAGTAAAATAACATCCCAGGCTTTCAAAATGATTTATGCTTTTAGGAAATTATTCTACGAACTTCTGCTGTGCTTTGAAAATGGCTGGCAATAATATTAAGTATTCACAGTTTTAAACTTCACGGACAAAGTAAGGGAAGTAAGTGATATGAATATTTCTTCCAGCAAAACGTGAAACCTCTGCATGCTGCTTTATTTGTGATCTTTAAAGGTCAGCTGCTTATTCCTGGTTTAATCTGTCCGTGTCAGCAACACCATGAGATTCACCGGCGTCAAATATAGAAGCATCGGCAGCACCATCTGTCAAAGCCATTAAAGCTAGTATTTGAGGTATTTTAGAGGCTGATGCCGGTCTTAATGGAGAGAGCAAGAGAGAGAGAGAGAGAGAGAGAGAGAGAGAGAGAGAGAGAGTGTACATGAAGCTGGGTTGCAGTCTGGGATTGTGTGGTAGCCTGAGAACAGTGAAAACCAACACATCTGAGGGGAGGAGCCAGCACAACTGAGGGGAGGAGCCAGCACTCGTGATGGGAGGAGCCAGCACATCTGAGGGGAGAAGCCAGCACAACTGAGGGGAGGAGCCAGCACTTGCGATGGGAGGAGCCAGCACATCTGAGGGGAGAAGCCAGCACAACTGAGGGGAGGAGCCAGCACTTGCGATGGGAGGAGCCAGCACATCTGAGGGGAGAAGCCAGCACATCTGATGGGAGGAGCCAGCATATCTGAGGGGAGGAGCCAACACATCTGAGGGGAGGAGCCAGCACATTTGAGGGGAGGAGCCAGTGCATCTGAAGGGAGGGGCCAGCACATCTGAGAGGACCCAGAGGGGAGGAGCCAGTACTTCTGAGGGGAGGAGCCAGCACATCTGAGGAGGAGGAAGTTAAAGGCGAGGATGCACAGGAGCTCTGCATGGTCCTGAACCTGTAGATCAGGGTATTCAACTAAAATTCACCATGACTCCATGGTTAACCATCGTGACATCATTGTGGCCAAAACGGCTGGCTACAGAGGCCATATTTGAGGGTCGGTCAGAAGGTCCCAAACCACTTGAAAATTGAGACAAGTTTCAAAATGCGGACGGCATTCATGTGATGTAAATGCACCTTCATCAACTGGCTGAGTGAAGAGGTGTAGAGGAGAGAGAGAGAGAGAGAGAGAGAGAGAGAGAGAGAGAGAGAGAGAGAGAACAATGGTGGTCAACTTTGATGAGCAACTGGTAGAGGAGGTGAGGAAGTATCAGCACCTTTATATGGTTCCTCCCAGAACCATTCCAAACCTATCCAAACCATTCCAAACTTATATCCAAAATGGCTAAAACATCACAACATTTCAACAAATTATCAAGTTTCTTCAAATAATCAACTAAACCGTTCTTAAAGGTGAAAGCAACATGCAGAGCAAACAAAAAGCTTGATTAATTACAAGATAAATAATAGCAGCCAGAAACGTCTAATTTAGCACGTTTGTAGCTTGAAAGGTGCTGATAAATTACAGACTCACATTTAGGTAATTAAGTCTTATTGATTTTGTTTATTGATCACATGTAAACACTTTGTGTGATCAGACTACGACTGAAAAATCCCCAGATTTTTTTTTCTTTTTTTTTTTTTTTTNTTTTTTTTTTTTTTTGGAAAAATAAAAATGAAAATAATGAGTTTTACTTACAGTAACATAAAATTCTGCCCTGCAAGCACAAAACTGCAGAAATGAGACTTTCAGAGGACAACAGAGATCGTTTGAGGGATAGAGGTCATAGTTAATGTATTATCCTTTCTGCCTTATTAACTTATTCAAATTAAACTTTAATGACATTTCTGGTGATTTCCACACATAAAGCGAGAAGCGCTAATGCATGTTGATAATAAATTGTAATATCAAACACGTAACAGCTGATATATTCCTGCTCCTGGCCGGAGATAATCGGCCGAGCCCTTGCGTGTTCTTGCCAAAGATCACTGAAAAGTCACGTTAATTACCCACCGTAAGCGTGTCTGGCTACTGTAAGAGTGACTTTGCTGCATATCTTTGACATGCAGAGATCAGTTTCTCACTTTATCACAGGATCAGCATTATGATAATCATTTAATCAAAAACAGAGTAAAATAATGATTATCTGATCCAGCCTGAGCTGTTAAAATGGAAATATGTGTTCAAGAGGAAAAAACTCCAGAGTATGATTTGGGTTTACAAAATTAAAGGAAAACTCCACTGATTTTATTGTGATTTTTAGTCCAAGCTGAACCCTATTATTTTTATTTTCCTGTAGAGCACTCTCCAGGATATAAGAACAAAAAAACAACACAGAATCAAAAGCTGCACAATATTTTCTTGATGAACTTAACCAAATAAAAAACTTTAACATTTCTTGTGCCAATCAGCTTCTTAGATTTGTAAACAGGGTTTACTCTATAATATCTTTTAATCAGTTTGTTTCTATCTTCATTAAAAAAAAACAAACAAATAAGCACATAGTGAAACTCGTTTCCATGGTTACCTGTCAAACACAAAGCACAGGGTTGAGTGTATTTTCATGTTCATATCTACACTCAGAAACAGCTAAATTATGACTCCCACACTCATATTTAGACATATAAATTCTTTCTACTGGGCTCAACCAGTAAGAAACTCTAAAACCTACATTAACTTTAATTAATCTATAAGTGTCACACAAAGGGTTATTATATAATTCATCATGCCAGCTCTGTAAATCCATATCTGTTAATCTGAGATCAATCATAAACTTTATATATATTCAGGATTAAGACTTCCAGTAGCATAAATGAAATAATAATCCCACGTTGCTGGGGCCGGTGTTTGAGGCCGTCACCACCCCTCGGTGTTGGGGGGATCAGAACTCTGGGGATCTGGATTTGGTGCATGGGAGTTCACAAATTANCCCCTCGGTGTTGGGGGGATCAGAACTCTGGGGATCTGGATTTGGTGCATGGGAGTTCACAAATTAAACCAGTAGACTGTTTATTAGTGTCACTGCGTGTTTATGTGTTTTTGTTTGTCTTTGTGTGTTTGTTCAGCCCTCCTTGATAGAAATTGATTATTAGTTTTAAATAAAATGTATAGGTTAGTCAAGGAGGGCTGGTGAAGGTCACACACTCACACACACTCATATATTATGATATATTATGTTATCTGTCTGATGCAAGATCAAACTGCATATATATGTATATATATATATATATCTACACACACACACACACACAAAATGGTTTATGCCGATCATGACATATATCACAACTATATATGTAGACAGATGAAAAGAGAGAGAAAAAAAGCTAGCCCACATTCATCAAGAATATTCTTAACTTTAAGGACCCACTCAGACTCATAAATTTGCGATTAAATTTGCATAAATCTGCTTCATTTTGTTATTTGCCACCTTAAAAATCTGGCTAAAAGACAGTAAATACATTAAATACCTCATGCTGCAGTAAAATGATGTATTTGTTGGTGAAAGCAGCAGATTGAAATGAAAATGTGGATTTGTGCTGTTTTTTACTTTCATGCAGACATAACGTGTTATTTTCTCTGTGCTGCCTTCATGTTCTCACGTGACGTTTTCGCAGCGTACAGGTGTTGTTGTGTTCTTTTCAGGATTAGCTGATTGCTGAGAGCCTCGCTGAAAGAACACGAAATCACAGCACATTCATCACTGATGCAAAGCTGACTGAGGAGACGGCTGCAATCTATCATGTCCGTGTAGAATGTGTGTTAAAGCGGACAGAAAGGCTCGCCGCTCTGCTCAGAGATTAAAAAAACGCTTTAACATGCAACATCTGGCTTAATCACAACTTTTACAGTTTTAGAATGACAACAGAATTTTCAGCCAGAATCCTGAAATAAGAACGAATGAAGCTAAAACCAGGAGAATGAAATCTGTGAAAAAAAGATAATTTGATCTGGAAACATGTTGAAATTATCTCACTGCACTGGCAGATTTCATCTACTATTTTATGAAAATACACTTTTTAGGACTCAAAAACTTATGTTATTATAAAACTGAGGACATTTTACTTTTCATATTGTTGAACATCTACATTTATTTGTATACTTGTACTGATTCTTTTTCTTTTTTCTCCTGAAATTCCTATTTTGTTAGGATTTTTTGTAAATATGTGTGATTTGTTTGATGTTTATTCTTATTTATTCAAAGCAAAACTAAGAATTTCCTTGTCTGCACGCGACAATAAAGACTTGGAATCTTTGAAGTGCAGAAAGTGGATAATTCATAAAAAAAAGCCTGGTAAACTACACGGCGTCACACTAAATGAAGCTTTTGTTTCGTTAAGGCAGGTTTGACAGGTGAGGCTCAGGTAAAAGCATGTTAACGAGCAGCAGCACTTCATCTGATGTGAAAGTGATAAATCAGCAAAGGAAACACAAATTATCTGCTTTAGAGCTCCATATTTAAGGGATATGTATAAAAAGCTGTAACAACATGAACACAAAAACAGAAATGACGGTTAATTTCGTGATAAAGCAGCTGGATGACAGATTAAACCTCAGCGGCATTTTCTGTTATTTTTTCTGGTCATGATTTTCTTCAAAAATCTTCTCAGAAAACGAGCTTTCATGACTAAATTAACTCACAGACATGAAAGTGACACTCTACGTTGGAGCTCTGCTGGAGTGGAGGTTGTTTTCCAGGGATTTCTTTACTTAGAGTAGAGAAAATAGAATAAAAAAAAAGTGTAGGAACTTAAAGGACCATACCATCCATTTTTCATTTGAGCCTAATATATTCTATTTTCATACATGCTACATCTTTTCCCAAAGCTGGGAAACAGCAGCAGAGCTCTGATTGGCTAAAACACGTGAACATGACAAGCGACAGGCTGATAGAAGGCAGAATGTTTAAACACGGAAGAATTCCCAGCGAACAGATGCAGATTTATTCCCAACTACAGTTTCTAATCCAGGACCTGGATGCTGAATAAGATGTTAGTCACCGTTTAGCTTTGCTGCTTAACAAGAAATCTATGACGAGATAAGGCTGAAACTCGTCGTAACCCTTAATCTGTTTCCTGATTCAACCATCCAAACAAGAAATCACAAGAGTGGGAATATTTTGAACTGTTGCCTCTCAATAAGGAAAATGCAAGATTATCGTAATAAATGCTAAAATTATTGCATTATACGATTTTTTTTCTCATATGTGAACGCATGAGCCTTAAAGGACCATACCGGGTATTTTGCATGTTTGAGCTTAATATATTTAATTTTCATACACGTAACGTTACTGACAATCATTTCCCAAAGCATACTACTGGAACGGTGAATTAAAAATGTTTTTCCTACCTTCCAGACCTCCATTGGTTTCAGTTCATTCTGCTATTAAAATCAACTTGTTGATACTGTAAACGTTCTTGGGATAGGTAATCCATCATCACCAACAAGACGTGTATTCAGGTTTTTTTAGAAGTTATGTAATTTTAGTGTTTAAGCTCAATAAAAAGCGTGGAGTGAATGTATGCCTCCACCGGGGAATATAGTCCCAAAAGAAGACCTGCGTTTATGGAAAAATTTAAAGGACCGTGACTTCATAAGGCTGTGTAACTATTAGCAGGAGAAACATGGATTTTTAAGGTGGGTGTATCACTTGAATATTTGATTTTGAAAGATTAAGAGATTTAGCAAAATATCAGGAAAGCTGAAATACGGTTTTATCCTTTGGGAAATGATTGTCAGTAATGTAACATGTATGAAAACTGAATATATTAGGCTCAAACATACAACATGAGTGGTATTGTCCTTTAAACCTCACAACAGCATTTCCTCTCACTTTGGCGGTAATGTTCTTCAAAAATCTTCTCAGAAAACAAAACCTTTTATGACTAAGTGAACTCCAGGACGTGAAAGTGACGCTGTTCGTTGCTGTTTTTCAGGTTTCAGGTAAACGACAAAGTTCACTCAGCCTGAAGCAGCTGCCGGCTTTCCCCACGGCAAAAATGCTGCTTCCTGTTGCTGCAAGGGAGGATTACAGAGCACATCAAACGCACCAGTGTGTGTGTGTGTGTGTGTGTGTGTGTGTGTGTGTGTGTGTGTGTGTGTGTGTGTGTGTTGTAGGAGGCGGTCGGGTCAAACAATGCATCCTTTGCTGCGGTGGAGCTGGTTGAGCCCGGCGTGTTTTATTTGAAGTCGTGGCGCTTTGCTCTGCCCTTCGCTGCCGATTCCACTCTTTAACCTTTGACCTCTTTGCGTGACGGATCGTATCTCTGCGCTCTGATGAGATGTGGATCTGACCTGACATGACCTGAGACTTCCTCGTATCAGCTGTTTACCCCGCCTGACCTTCCGGTTTTCCGTCTCTGTCAGGAAACACTCACACAGGTGTAACGCTCAGGTACGGCGTAGTACTTTCAGAGTGAAGTACAGGTACTTGAATTTTACTTGAATTTTCCTTTTTGTGAGATTTTCTCCATTTATTCCTCTCCTCCCTGCAGACAGAAATATAGTCCTGTATTTTTCTTTGTTTTCTCATTTTTTCCTTTCCTAAAATCTTGGCTCTATCCTGCCTTTTTTTCTTGACCTTCCTGCTTTTCTTATTTTCTCCTCTTTTCAGTCCTTTCTTCTTTCTTTCTGCTCTTCCTAACTTACTTCCATCCTCCGTTCTGTCTTTATTCTGCCCTTCCTTCTTTCCTTCTTCATTCTTTCTGCTTCATCCTTCTTTTACTAATTTTGTCGTAATTTCTTTCCTATGCTGTCCTTTCTTTGCTTGTTCTTTCCTTTTCTTCTTTCCTTCTTCTTGACCACCATCCCTTCTTTATTAATCTCTTCTTTATTTCCTTCCTTTACTTCCTAGAGTTTTAATTTTGTCCTTCCTTCTTTTCCTCCTTTTTCCACCCTTTCCTCTGCCCATCTTTTCCCCACTCTCTTATTCCCTTGTTCCCTCCTTTCCTTCCCTCCCCACCTTTATATGTGACACCCTGAGTCAGTTCTTTCCACCCTTTTCTCTGTCCTTTCTTCCCTCCCTCCCTCCTTCCTTCCTTCCTTCCTTCCTATACTTCCCACTTCTTGCATTTGGTCCTTCCTTCTTTTCCTTCTTTTTCCACCCTTTCCTCTGCTCGTCCTTTGCCCCCTCTCTTCTTCTCATGTTCCCTCCTTTCCTTCCTTCCTACCTTTATATCTGACACCCTAAGCCAGTTCTTTCCACCTTTTTCTCTATCCTTCCTTCCTTCCTTCTTTTTCTTCCTACTTCTTGCATTTTGTCCTTCCTGATTTTCCTCCTTTTTCCACCCTTTCCTCTGCCCTTCCTTTCCCTCCACCTCTCTTCTTCCCTTATTCCCTCCTTTACTTCCTTCCTACCTTTCCTTCCTTCCTTCCTTCCTTCCTTCCTTTATATGTCAAACCCTGATTCAGTCAAATTTGGACAAATAAAGACAAAGTTTTGGGGTATGAAGCTAAACATGACAGTATAGTTGCATTGCTGTTTGTGCTGATGATTCTGAGGTCTGACGTCGTCCAGAAAACAGATGAATACATGAAAAACATCAGATATAAGTCATTTGGAGTCGACCATGAGGCCTGCAGGCTGGATTTCCCTCGTTACCTGCAGGCTTCTTCCAGTCTACGACTCGTCAAATTCAGCTTGTTCATCCCTGTCCTGCCCTCAGGCTCCGGTCCCATAAATCCAGTCCCTCAGCGAGCCCCAGGCCAGGAGAGAGAGAGAGAGAGGGGNAGAGAGAGAGAGAGAGAGAGAGAGAGAGAGAGAGAGAGAGGAGGTATAGATTTATTGGAGCTGAAGAAAAGTGATAAGACATGAAGGAGATGACAAAGGGACTCAGGCTTTATTGAGGTTTTTGTCTTGGACAGATAAAAATCTTTGGATTGTTTGCTCATCACCGCTCATGATAGCAAACAGGAAATCATCCCGTTTTGTGACCTTTTCACACCTACGTGGTTCGTTTGAGCAGGTCGTCACGCCCAGGTGTGGAGCCAAACAGCCTCACCGAGACGTTTTGAGGAGGCGATGTGGTCTGAACATGATCTGTTCTGCTTCTAAATGAACAACAGAGAAATTTATTCATCTACTGATCGATCTAAAACCAATCTTTGATCAGAAAATGAAAGTTATGCTGTGAAAAGTGTATGTGTGTGTGTGTGTGTGTGTGTGTGTGTGTGTGTGGGCATCGCTTACTCAGCACTTTTAGCAGACACAGAGCAACATGAATAACCCGCTGCATCACGCTCCTTTTAGCTCTGGTTTGGTTTCCACTAACTCCTGACAGAAATATCTCATATTTAGCAGTAAGATGCTTGATCTTCTTTACCATCTTATCTTAAATTTGTCTGCAGTTTGCTGTTGGACAGTCAGCTCATCTCAGCTTTTTTTTTTAAGGTGTTTTTTAGGGTGTTTTTAGGGTGGGTTTTTTTTTAGGGTTTTTAGGGGGGGTTTTTTCGGGTGTTTTTTAGGGTGTTTTCAGAGTTTCAGAGTAGGTGTTTTGTTCTGGTCTGAATCTGGGACAAAAATGCTGTAATGCTGTATTTACCACTTGATTTGGTTCAGTTTCACAAAGGAAAACCAATCAAAGCAAAATATATCAGCAAAGGTCATGTGACAACATTCTCTCTGTTCATTGGTCAGCAATGTCTAGAGCAGAGAAAGAAAATCAAAACAGGAAAAATGCTATGTTAGGAAAAATCTAAAGCCAAGAAGGTGCTAACACATCAATCTTAGCTAACATGTGTTCAGGTTAGCATGTGCTTGCATGTTGTCAGCATGTTGCTCCTTTCTCCTGTTCAGCGTGTGAAGGCAGCACGTCTTCTTCACATCATGTGAAGCAGCATGTGGTTTTCCACACGTTGTCTCTACA
Organism: Lucifuga dentata; assembly: GCA_014773175.1. Lineage (NCBI taxonomy): Eukaryota > Metazoa > Chordata > Actinopteri > Ophidiiformes > Bythitidae > Lucifuga > Lucifuga dentata. Next base: position 28,756 of record VXCM01002779.1, read on the forward strand.
TCAGATTCAGCTTCTGCTGTCATAGTTTTCTTCTTCATGGATCAAATGATGCTTTGACTAGGAAAGGATCCACCTTCATCTTTGTTACTCTGATTTACTTTGACACCATGGAAACTACTTCCTGTTTGGAGTTTCTGTCTGACCAGTCAGCAGAGAGAGTGTTGTCACATGACTTTTNGAAACTACTTCCTGTTTGGAGTTTCTGTCTGACCAGTCAGCAGAGAGAGTGTTGTCACATGACTTTTGCTGATAAATTTTAGTTCAATTGGATGTTTTCCTGTTTGAAACTGAACTAAACTAAGTAATAAATGCAGCATTGTAACAACTACTGCAGCGTCCGTTCAAAACGTGGCTGTTTGGATGCTGCATGCTGCAGCCTGCCATAATTTATGTCCTCTGAGCTAGCTTTGTTAGCTGTATGGGGTCGGGTTGGGACCATGCCACTGGACCGGAGCGTATCCTGTCGCACGGACTACTTTTTACCAGCACAGCTCATTTTGAGAACCGCTCATCCAAACAACTTCACACGTGACTCTGCACGTCCTTGGGTCCTGAGCAAGAAACCTGCTGAATATCAACTTCATACCTGATGGGTTCTAGAGACGTAGGTGCCACAGACAGAGATTTCTGCCTTTATAATTAGATTTATGCTGTGTTCACAGACCTCGGAAGTCGGAATTTTCCCAATTGAAAGTTTCAACTTCCGACCTCAAACTGTTCCAGCTAAATGTAATAAAAAATCATGGCTGAACACCAATAAATACTGTAATATTAAATAAACTTCATAATAAATACTAACTAAAGTAAAGTTAGACTACAGGACTGTTTGGTTGTTTTACTATGATATTAATCACAGTGGGTATTAAACTTTGTGCAGAGAAGCAATATTATGAAATTATTTACACTCACATATCAGTGGCAAACAGTTATTATAAAAAATAGTTACCATGGCGATATATTCTGACCTTTTTCTTTCAATTTCACACAAGAAAAAATACTTTATTCGCCTTTTAGCTGATCATTTCCATTCACAAAGCTTGCTTCCACAGCGCCGCCATGTTGAGTGACGTCATACTCGGTAAGTCAGGGTAGATCATTTTGATCTGAGTTTTCCAGCCGGAGCTCCAACTTCAAATGCCGTTCCAATGTATTTTTCCAATAAGAAGTCAGAAAAATCCAACTTTCTGAGGTAGCTCGAACGCAGCATAAGTTCCTGATTCGGATCAGAGCAAACGATCTACAGGTCTAAAAACTCCCTCAATGACGGAGTAGAAGTGGAATGAAGGAAATCTGCTGTAGATCTATCTGGACTGCAGCAGTTTCTGTAACTTTCTTCCACCTTTGCTTCTGTTCAGGAGCAGCTCCATCTTTAATTCATGGCTCAGGTAATGGAGATGTTTACAGTCATCTGTCATGCAGCATCTGGAGAAAAACAAACACGACGAGGAAGAAGCTGCAGCCTCATCATCTTCATCTCCTGAGTCTCCCTCTGCTCCCTGCCATCCGTCACCACTCTTTGCTCCATCTGGCTCGTTGTCATCGCCCGTTGATTTGTTGATAGAAACATAACTGTCTCCGCTGGATTTGCAGATGTCATAAGGTGCACACATCGATGCGTGTGATTGCGTGTGATGATGGATGTATTTGTTTGTGTGTGCTTTGGGGGGAAAGTGATTGCGTGTGTCCGTGCAAAGCATTTCTGTGTAAATATGGAATCTTGGAGCCGAGCGTTCCTCTCAGCACATATGGTGCTGAGGTAAACAAACTCCAGCAGGCTGTAGGTCTTCCTGCAGATGCTGCTCAAATAAAACCTCACGTCTTTTCTCTTCTGCTTCCAGCCACGCACAGCTCCTTTTGTTTTAAATGAAAAGTGCTGCTGGTTCTGTCTGACATTAAAAAAAAAAAGCTTTTGCTGAGTATTAAAACCAAGCAACAATAAAAACCTCAAATTATTCCCACTTCAAAGTCTAACCGCTGAAATGTGAAGTGGATTTACAGGAAAACTCAGACGATGCTCGCTCTGCTGCTCTGTGCTTTCACTTTGAGCACCATGTTGTTTTTGCTGTTGTGCTGTGTTTCTATAAACGGCAGTTGTTCGCCGCGTTGGGCTCAGAGAATCCTGCGTTTGACCAATCAGCAGTTTGTTAACCATCATATAGGACATTTCTACCAACGCGGAATGGGTTTCTTTTTCGTTGGCGAACCTAATTTGGAACCGTTCAGAGCATTTTGACCAAAAGTTAATTGTGTAGGCACGTGTGTTATTCTACGTCCAGGAAAGTGAAAAACAATGGAGAGGTCAAAGTTCAACAGTCTGTGTAACATCCATAGATATTCATGTGACTCTGTTGGGTTGAAGTAAATATTTTTAATAAGACAGTCTATAGGTCCCTTATAGAAAGTGTCTCACCTTCAATACTGTATCCTGGTTTGGATTTATGACTGTTAAAAACGATGAACTCTCCAAAATAATCAAACTTGGTGCTATTTCAGGCTGTAAACAGCATCAGCTATCCCATCATTACAGCAATTCTGTTGAAAGAATGACTCATAAAATCTTAAAGGACTCAGCCCGTCCTCTGAATAACACTTTCAGCTGCTACCTCCAGGAAGGAGGTACAGAGCTTCCTGTGCAAAGAAAAACATCTGTAAAAAAAATAATTCATCCATAAAACGGTTAAATCAGTAATCAGCATCCAAGACTAAATCAAAATCAAAATCAACAAAATCAGTCTTCTCCCAGCACTTAGCACTTTATATTATTTTTATCTTTTACTGAAGCACTTTTTATCTTGGATGAAACTGATTGTTTTTAAAGGTACTTATGTAAAATTAGTGTTTATCTACTTTTTGTATTGTCCAAAGTCGGTTGTTTTGTTGCAAGCCAAAGACAAATTTCCACATTTGGGTTACAAAGGCGGACAATAAAGTTGATTTAATTTGATTTGATGGTAAAAGCTTGTAGGTAAACAATACGGTCTGCCATCTTGTTTATTTTCATTGATCTACTCTTACTAAAAAAAAAAAAAAAAAAAANAAAAAAAAAAAAAAAAAAAGAAAAGAAAAAACTGGCTGTAACTTCTCTTGGTGGTGAAATGATTCCACAGCAAACTGGCTGAAGTACATCGCGTTTTCACGATTATCGAACAGAACCTGTAGAGTTCCTGTAGAGATACATAAAGGCAATGTTGTGATATTACTACTTTTATTTAAAGCTATATAAATGAATTTTTAGGCAGAGGGGCCTAAAAATGGAGTTTTTTCATAGGAATTGAAATCTGTGTGGCGTTTGTCTTCATCTGTAATGAATGAGCCGCTGTGGCAGCCCTCCTTCTCTCCACTCAACCAGACTATAATTACGTTCTGGTTGCTGTAAATAATAGATAACACATCCATCCTCAGCCTTTCTGATGGATGGATGTACAGACATAAATGACGGTGGAAGAAGTGACAAGGAGACGGCTGGATGCTTGTGTGAATTGTAGCAGACGTCGTGTCAGATTACATTTATCTGCTGACTGCCATTTCACTTCTGGTATAAAATGTTATTTGTCTCATTCTGCATTACTTCTTCTCTCTGCATCTCATTTTCAGTTCTCTCTTCTCTCATTTTAGCCTTGGTTTGGTCTAATATTTTTTCTTCTTTTAGTCTTGGTTTGGTCCAGTATTCTTTCTCCTTTCAGGTCTAATCCAGTGAGAATCATAGCAGATTCTCTCTTATCTGATTTCTGCATTATAACTCATTGTATAAAGAGACAATTCTTCCAGGTGGGTTTTGGTGACCAGTAGAAAGCGCCTTGCTGTTAAAAGATGAGATAGACTTGTCAGATAGTTGTTAAAAGTAATTTAACACAAGCAAATTTTTTTTTTTTTTTTTTTTTNTTTTTTTTTTTTTTTTTTTAATGTCTGTGACTGTGAAAAAGTAATTTGTGTGAATGCTGTGTAAAGAGAGAAGCTACAGGCTCAGATCAGAGCAGCATTCACATACTTTCATAAAAAACACTAACACAGACACCCTTTCATTAATTTACCTTTAGTTCATTAGCAGCTTATTCAGAACCTCATTACAGCTAATTAATTAATATGCTGACAACTCCTGATGTCAAACAAAGGATCCTCTGAGAACCTTTGAAACACCAGACTGATTGCACGTGCCCATCAATAGAGAGCAAGGATGTTTTCCAAAATTAATGTCATTTGCAAAAAATTTGTTGAGAGAGAGAGAGAGAGAGAGAGAGAGAGAGAGAGAGAGAGAGAGAGAGAGGCTGATGAGCCAGTCAGACCAAGTGAATATCGTTCTGCCTGAGGACTCGACTCCTCACACCTTCTGAGTTGGTGGAAATATTAGGGATGAGTGAGTACATCATTATCTGTATCCGTTCAACCAACTAAATTAATTATCCCTATCCATACTCGGATGGGCGGGACTTAATGCAGAAGTGGGCACGGCTTAACACCTAACTCACTAGCCAGTTAGCTAGCAAGTTAAGAATCCCTAGCTAACTGGCTAGTTAGCCTAGAAGCTAGTAGAAATGTGTATTAGTATCAGTATGTTGTGTGTGAATGTCCACAGTAAATGAATGTGTTTGTTTTGCTGTGGACTGAGAATAATGTTGATGAATCTGAGAATAGCAACTATAGCTAATAGATGCTACTATGCTAAACTATAGCTAATAGATGCTACCATGCTAAACTATAGCCAATAGATGCTACTATGCTAAACTATAGCTAGTAGATGCTACTATGCAAAACTATAGCTAATAGATGCTACCATGCTAAACTATAGCTAATAGATGCTACTATGCTAAACTATAGCTAGTAGATGCTACTATGCTAAACTATAGCTAATAGATGCTGCTATGCTAGGTGGACAGAGTGGCTGTGAGTCCTGAGGAGCAGCAGCAGCAGCAGCTCTGTGTAGAGAGGAGCTCTGTGATTGGCTGCCTGGACGACCACAGAACCATGTGACACAGCGCTAGTAAGCGCTACCCAATCAGATTTTTTTCTTTAACGAGTATGGAGAGTGAGACATTTTACTCGGATAGTACTCTTGATCATAAAAAGTGCGTTATCCGTAACAGATACTCATTTCATCTGAGTAGTAATTTTACTCCAAAGTTACTTTCTGCCTCTGATTACGAGACAAGGATGGAAGCAAAGAAAGGGAGATAAATGGAAGAGGAGGTGGAGAAAGAAGGAGTTTCTGCAGAAAAAAAATGGGAGGAAGAAGCGATAAAGAAACGACGTCTCAGCAGCACAGCAGCATTCTGAGCACGAGCCCCACCCCCACCCCCCCACTTCAGGCCACATTCATTAATACGTTATGAGTACTCCTGCTGCTACTGTACTGTTGTCCCCTGCTCCTCCCACCCCCCAAAACCCCCACCCACCCCCAAGGCAGTGCTGGATAACGGGGGGGGGGGNGGGGGGGGGGGGGGGGGCGGCGTGTAAAGGATGACTGGCTGGAGTTAGTAACGCACCATTAACTGACTCCTCGGGATCCTCGCAGACCATGAAGGCAGTTCAGCAAATCAATAGCGAGAGCATCAGAATGTGAGTCATGGAGAGACGGAGGAGATGTTTGCTGTATCAGGATCCCTTTAACAAGCCAGTCCAATAAAACAAAACTCCATCTCATCACAGAAACACCAGAGGAAAAGAAGGTATCGCTGCAGAGAGATTATTGCCTCGGCTAAGAGGTTATTATTGCACCTGTGTTTGTTTGTCCGCAGGATATCTCAAAAACTAACAAGCAGATTTAGATGGAATCGCATGCAGATATGTGGGAAACGGGTGATTAGCTGATTAGGTTTTGAGGCAATTCAAACATTGCAGTGTAGAGCATTTGTTGGCATTTTGATATATTTTGCAAAAACTAAGAATGTTTTCAGACCGCAGCCTGTTTGCTGTGATCCAAATCAGACTAAATCCTCACAACACTGCATTTACTGTTTGGTTCAGTTTCAAACAGGAAAAAATCCAGTCAAACCAAAATATAGCAGCTAAAGTCATGTGGCAACACACTCTCTGCTGATTGGTCAGAAAGAAACTCCAAACAGGAAGTAGTTTCTATCAAAGTAAATCAGAGTAACAAAGATGAATGTGGATCCTCTCCTAGTCATAGCATCATTTGATCCACGAAGAAGAAAACTATGACAGCAGAAGCTGAATCTGATGTAGAGACAATGTGTGGAAAACCACATGCTGCTTCACATGATGTGAAGAACACGCGCTGCCTTCACACACTGAACAGGAGAATGGAGCAACATGCTGACAACATACAAGCACATGCTAACCTGAACATCTGAACATGTGTTAGCTAACATTGACATGTTAGCTTCTTGGCTTTAGTTTTTTCCCAAAATAGTATTTTTCTTGTCTTGATTTCCTTTCTCCGCCCCCAGACATTGCTGACCAATGAACAGAGAATATTGTCACATGACTTTTGCTGATACAGTATATTTTGCTTTGATTGGTTTTCTTTTGTGAAACTGAATCAAATCAAGCGGTAAATGCAACATTTCAGCATTTTTTTCCCCAAATTCGGACCAGCACAAGTCTGAAAACACCCTAAAAAAAAAAAAAAAAAAAANAAAAAAAAAAAGCTGAGATGAGCTGACTGTCCAACAGCAAACTGCAGACAAATTTAAGATAAGACGGTAAAGAAGATCAAGCATCTTACCGCTAAATATGAGATATTTCTGTCAGGAGTTAGTGGAAACCAAACCAGAGCTAAAAGGAGCGTGATGCAGCGGGTTATTCATGTTGTTCTGTGTCTGCTAAAAGTGCTGATTAAGCGATGCCCGCACACACACACACATACACACAGTGAACTTTTTTATAGTGCATCACGTATTTGAAGATTATGCAGATGGTATAATTGGTGCGCCAGTTGCCGTGGCCTAGATATGACAGAACGCCACCGCCGTGCAGCTCCTGTGCAACCCGCAGAGGAATGCTGGATGTCGGCGGCTCTAAAATAAAGCTTTCCATCCTGAGAATGCCTCCAACAGCTCAGCTTAAACTGATTTATGTAAATATAACCACAGCTAAAATCCTCCATTTAAGCTGTGGCTTAAATAGTAACGGTGCAGCCGTTCCGGTAACTTCCACAGAGACTTTATTTCACGTTCCCACCTGTCTGCAAAAAGATGGAGGAAGAAGCCGGACAATAAATATTTCATGAGTTTCATTATTGCATATTTATAGTGTGTCTGCCACTCAGTAAATCTGTCTGAGTCTGAGCCGCGAGACAATCTTAACCTAACAGCCACGACAAGAGCGAGGAGAAGGAGGAGAGTGAGGCGTTGAATTTAACCACCTCGCCGAGCGACGGCCGCCGAGCCGCCANAAGGAGGAGAGTGAGGCGTTGAATTTAACCACCTCGCCGAGCGACGGCCGCCGAGCCGCCAGCCAAGCGACGAGGGCAGAATCTTTTTAGCCGATCTACTGCCGTGTGAAATTTATCACCGAGAGCATCAGGACACAATATGTGCAGCTGAAAAAAAAGAGCTGTAGCCAATCAAGGGAATTAAAGGACCATACCGGCAATTTTGCAGACCTTTCAGGCTGCCGTTGGTTTCAGTTCGTTCCTGTAAAAATCAATTTGTAGAGATTTGAAACGTGTTGAGATACGAAATCCATCACAGAGAACAGGATGTCTAAGGTTCTTTTTGTTGAAATAACTTTATTTAACCGATCCAACATGGAAGACAGGAAATGTAGTCTCAGGAGAAGCCATCATTTACTGAGAAATTAAAAGCGACCATCCGTTCTACAATCGTGCAAAAGTGTTAGAAGACGAAATGCTGAATTTTAAAGTGGGTGTGTCGCAAACATTTGATTTAGAAAGATTAGAGGATTTATGTTTTGAAAACGTAACTTATATTGAAAACGTAATTTATATACTATATATATTGGGCTAAAACATGCACGATTGCAGGTATGGTCCTTTAAATTAAAAATGTGTTTAATTAAAAAATATTGTCTATAATTTTTGAAATTCTGAATTCTCTGATGTTGAGATTTTTTAAAATTTATTTTTATTTTAATATGTGTTGGAAGAATTTCCTGGAATCAAAGGGCATTTTCTTGAATAATGCTGACTTTAGAGAGCTGATGAAATATACGGGAAATAAAAGTGATCTTTATGTTCACTTTTTTGTTGGCGAGCGTGAAAAATGAGAATCAGAAGCTGATATATGTTCGTGTTTATGGTGTTTATGTGACAGAAGCTGCATTTTCTTCAGATCACAAACCGTTCTATTCTTCATTTAGACTGACAAGCCCGCCATGTGTGTGTGCACGTGTGTGTGTGTGTGTGTGTGTGTTAACTCGGCCTTATCTCTCTCTCTCTCCTCATACATACTGTATGTCCTGTATTCACGTCTGTTGGGTTTCTTCTCTCTGTGCAGCTCCTCGTCGTGACCTATTTCTCAGAAATCTGTCCTCGTCATGTGGATAAAAGCCCACACACACACACACACACACACACACACACACACATTGTAGCATGAAGTTAGTGTGATGATTTGGAGTCTGGCGCTGTAGAAACATTAAACATCAGTTTCCTCTCTGCTTGTCAGAGAAGAACAAAAGCTAAAAATGTAAAAATATAAATAATAAATGTGAACACGAGCAGCTCGTTTACGACCTGAATTAATTATCTCCAGAGAAAATGCTGCTGATGGACTTCTCTGTCTCTCTAATCAACAAGATTCCATTTAGTGCTTTAATTCACGCCGCAGACGAGTCGTTCTGACTCAGGCAGCTTTGCATTTAAAATCACCTCATAACAATACAAATAACTCAGGCACACGTCAGTATTTTTATTAAAATATTAAAGTCTGACTACTTAATCGTCAAACATTTCAGACTTTCACAAGCTGAGATCTGAGTTCCGTCTCTCAGCCTCGCTGCGACGCCACCTTGAGTCATCACTTGGACTCTTTCTGCTGATGCACTCAAAATTCTCACGCCATACTACACTGACCTTTGACCTCTGCTGGCGACCTTTCCAACACACAACCAATGAGACAACAGTTGTATGTGACAGAAGCGACACAACAATGGAGGAAACGCTCATAACCTGCACAGCGACTTCCCATGTTCAAGACTTTTCTTAGCTCGTTTTTTTCTCCTGCCTCAACTCTCTTGCTAAAGGGCCATACCGGTGATTTTATATTTTTGATCTAGGTCTCGAAAATGGTTAAACGAAACAACGATACAACTTGCAGGCATTGTTATATGTTGCGTAATATTGAAAAACGTGGCTGTGTCGACCCTGGGTGCTTCTTGATGATGCATATTGCTAAGTCAGCACTCCGTTTCATTTGCTGACAGTGGCATCAGGAGTTTAGACAGGGAGGTTAGCGCTAGGCTAGCACATGGGAGATCATCTGAAAATTAAGACACCAAATATGCCAACAATCTGCTCATGGCAGCAAGGTGAATCAGTGCATTGGGCAATGTATGGAACAGAGTGCTAACGTAGCATATATAGCATACCATAGCAACACACATCATCAAGAAGCACCCATTTTGCAATATCATGCAATATGTAGCCTTACCTGGAAGTTGTATAGCTGCTTCTTTTCAGCATTTTCGACGCTTTTATGACCAAACTCAAAAATACAAAAATCACCAGTATGGTCCTTTAAGGTTGAAATACTCCAGGATCTGAAACGACAACGAAATGCTCAAAAGAAACTAAATGTGAAAACACCCTGAGACACATGGAGAAGTTTTTATCTCATAATTTAGCATTTGTTCTTCATAAGCTCATTTTCCGTGATAAAAAATAAGATAAATCGCGTTAAAAGTTATCCTGAGACTTTATTTAGTCGCTGTTTTTACAGCCAGAACAGAAGATCCGAGCTCATGGTGTCTGCTGCATCTTCCGTGTAATGAGGGGATGTGACATGCACGCTTCCCTCGTTCATCATGTGCGTCCTTGGCGTGTTCTCGCTTCTTCCTGCAGGCTGATGGGAAATAAAATGAAATTAGCAACAGTTTTCTTCTGACCCGCTTTTACGAGCAATTTAAATTCAAGTGGCCCAAATTTACTGCTTGTACCGTCATTCGTGTATAATCTCACACACACACACACACACACACACACACACACACACACACTTTTGACAAGGCCTCTGTNCTCACACACACACACACACACACACACACACACACACACACACTTTTGACAAGGCCTCTGTCCTTGAAATAGACATTAAAGTACAAATACTACAGCAGAAAGTAATTCCGTGTCCAAGTACAGTTTTAAAATACTTTACTTACTTTAGATTCATGAGTAGTACTTAATTAAAAGTAAACTAGATTTCCTGAAGTAGAATTATGAAAGCAGGACTTCTACTAAGTTGAGTATTTTCCACCCAAAAAGCTCCACTTAAAAATAATTTACTAAACAGGACGTCAGAAACATAAAAGCATTTCCAAGAGTATTTTTTTTTTTAATTAAATAATTTAAAAAAATTATTTTAAGTGGGTTGAATTGTTTTTTTTTTTCTTTTTTTTTGCTTTTGTTTTTTTCCTGGATTATTTTCTTTAGAATTGTTTACCCATATATATATAGATGTGTATGTATATATATATACATACACATATACTCTCTCTCTCTCTCGATATATATATATATATATATATATATATATATTTATTGAGGGCTTCAACCAGAATAAAATCCTGAATGTTTTTGACTGAACTGTGGGAGAATTTTGTTGAGTCAAGCTGCTTCATGTTTAACCCAACAGCGCCATCTGGTGGCTGCTGAGCGGTGCTGTAACTAAAACAACTCCCAGCCAATCAGTGGAATGTTTTCATGTTTGCACAGATTTTTAAAAAATCCTTCTTTATTACTGTTTATTAGAATCTATACATTCTGTTTTCCACACAAAAAAACAGAAAACACCAAAATGCATCAAATCAAAGACTAAATTACAAATATCAGAGAAATTAAAACTTTTCCTGACTTGATTTTGCAGCTTATGTGAAAATGAACCATGGGAAATATTACAGCTCTTCCTCTCTTCTGTGTGGCTCAGACCTTCTCAGTCAACCCATGTATCTATGTAAACATTTGCATCAAACAATACGTATCAAATGGCTTCATATGAGTCACGATTAACCTTCAAACATTTAACTCGTTAGCACATCTAATGAAAACCTGATGACTGTAAACAGAGAAAATACAGCATTTCCAGGATAAAAAAAAAAAAAAAAAANAAAAAAAAAAAAAAAAAGCAAATTTCCAGAATTTTCTGGTCCTGCGCTTAGGAAAACATGATGGAGTAAACCTGCATGTTTATGAGCAAAATTCGGACATATTTTCCACGGCAGCAGGAGACGTGTTGAGGCTTTAATGTGGAAATAATCGCAGATGCATTCGTCTTCTCTGCTGCTTCTGAAAGCAGAGAAAACGTTTGCAGCTGCAGGGTCGCTAATGATTTATGCTGATTATTTTGTTTACATTTCACACATTTTATGAATAATATGAATTTATTAAAGATTTTTTTTTTTATAGGCCTGTTTTGTGATTTCCCTGAATAGTTTCGTCTGCGTCATACATGGTTGTAGTTAAACAATCTTATGTCAGTGTGAGTTACTGTTAAAATACAGATTCTACATTAATATTACAATTATTGATGATTTCAGATTTTAAATGATTGAATGATATTTTGCTGATCAACTAATCAAATAAATGATTCCTTCTAGAAAGAGTTTTTCTGCTGATGGTTTTTAACTGTCGCAGATTTCAGCTAACAGTTGCGACAGAATCGTGATGAAATATTTGATCGTCGATCCCAAACGGTGCTCAATTTTCACTTTTGTGTTTTTGTGATCAAAGACAAAATTCTGACAGCAAAATTTCAAAATCTGACTGCTACAACGGCGTGTTAGGGCCATATGAAGAAAAAAAAAATGAGGGGAAATTATTTCGAGTTTTTAAAACACGCAAATTTGCCAGTTTAAAAACTTGAAAAAAAGTCTGTATGCGTATGATAATTAGATGATTTTGTGCTAAAAGCACAAAATCCAGTGGAAAAGTATAATTTAATAAGGTTAAAAAGTGGCAAAATTGCTGGTTTTTAAACTAGACAATTTGTGAGTTTTTAAACTAAAAAAAAATAAGGCAGAATCACCGCCTTACGTTGTGACTATGTCTGCAGTTAAATTATTAAATTATACCTTATTAAATTTGGAGTTTTTAAAACTCAGAAAAATAAAGAGAAACGGGAAATCGGAATTAACAGCCTCACGTTGTGACTATGCTGTACGTTACCTTATTAAATTATATTTTTCCATCGGATTTAACAATAAGAAAATGCTTGCTCTTTTAGCGCAAAATCATCGAATTATCATAAGCATACAGACTTTTAAAACATACGGCATACAGACTTTTTTTTGGGTTTTTACACTGGCAAATTTATTTTTAAACTCGCAAATTTGCTAGTTTGAAAACTCGAAATAATGCTTCGTCTTTTTTTTTTTTTCATATGGTCCTAATACGCCGTTGTAGACTCCTGCTTTGAACCACATGGAAATAAACTACGTGGAAATGTGAAAATAAACCGCAGCGACGGACGACAAACTGACACGTATTTCTCCTGCAGATTCATTCTGCTGCTCGTTGCTGCGATTCATTTATCAGATAATCTGATGCGTCAAACTTAATACCCTGCAGTCTGACACAAAAATTTCAGCATGCAGCAACAGATTTCAGGCGCCATTAAACGTGTTACACGTCACCCTAGAGGCCACGCCCCCTGCTGAGCTCTGACCAATCACAGAGACATAAACTTCACCCTCGTCCTCCTCCTGCTCGTCCTTCTCCTCCCCCTCAGACTCAGAAAACTGGTGAACTGTCACTGTGATGTCAACGCCTCCATCGCCTCCCTGCCTTCGTCTTGACAGCAGCGCCTCCTCCTCCTCCTCCTCCATTCCTTTTCCATCAGAAGACGGCAGACCTAAAGCCTGCAGCTGCCCGGACACCACCGCTGCCCCTGGTTTTGCGAGGTCGGCCGCCGGACTCTCCTCCATGACGTTTCTGCAGTTGAGGATGAGCGGCGGCAGCGGGACGCTTCGTGCCAGCTCCTCCATGTGCCGGGCGAACTCCATGGTCTTAAACTGCGTGACCTTGGCGAGCTCCAGTGTCTTGGCCGACGTGACGATGGGGATGCGNTGGTCTTAAACTGCGTGACCTTGGCGAGCTCCAGTGTCTTGGCCGACGTGACGATGGGGATGCGCTTGGCGATCTCAAAGGCCTTCTGGAGCTTCTCTGCGCCCTCCGTACGGAAGAACTCGTTGATGGCTCTCTCCATCTTCTTCAGGTGGCTGCTCATCATGCATATCCGCGCCACGTTGAGGATCATGGTGATGAAGAAGGCGACCAAGCAGATGATGACGTAGTACAGGCCCAGCCTGCTGTTGGAGTAGGCCACGCGCAGAGTGACGGTGTTGTTTTTGATCCCGGCCGTGCAGGTGTAGCGGCCTCGGTCCCCAAAGGAAACCACGGTGATGTTCAGGTCCCCGTTTTCCTGAATCTGCCACTTCTCACCTGGATTCAAGATGTGGCGAAAGACAAGGGAAAAGGGAAAAGATGTCGTTTCTAGAAAGATTCAGAGATTTAACATGGAACGCCACCAATTTTACACAACAAATCACATTCAGTTTAGGGAGCAGGAAGTAGCTAAAAAAAAGGAGTTTTCAGATGTGTAACTTCCGCACAAACAGGAAGTAACTTTTGTGATGTCATAAGGTCGGTTTTCCTAACTTTGCACTAAAACAGTGAAATCAGAGGCTTGTCGGGTCTCGGTGGAGGTTCGAGCTCTACGACCTTCACCTTTCCTCCTCTTACCTGAGGCCTCGCTCAGCTCGGCTCCTTTGGAGTTGTACCACCTGACGTCATCGTGGCCTCTGGTCACGTTGCACGTCATCAGCGTGCTCGATCCCTCCCTCGCCACAACATACCTGCCCGCCCGCTGCACAGAGGAGGCCACCTCTGACCCGGTCAGAACGCCACCTGCTGCCCCGCCCCCAAACAGCAGGACGGTGAATATCAGGTGTGACAGACAGGTGAGTTTCTGGGTTGAAAGCATGTCAGGAAGGAGCCGCAGCCACACGCATGTAGAATAACCTGCAGAACAGGAAGAGACGAGTTAGATTTCTTTCGCGCCGTCTCTGCCTTCTCTTATTGTTCCCTACACATAACTAAATACATCAATAAAGGTCACTGTTAGTTTGCGTCAACATCAGGAACAGGAAATGTGAAGACAAAACCATCTGGCACATTAAAAAAAAAAACAAAACACTGATTAAGGTAAAATTATAGAATTAGTCAAGTACATGATTAGTGTACGGACAGAAAATTGATTAATTTACTAAAAATTACTAAAAATTTCTAAGTAAAAATACAAAATATTTGCTGACTATAGCATCTCAAATGTAAATATTGAGTTGCTTTCCTCCTTTTCATATCATTGTAAATTAAATACCTTTGAGATTGACAAAAAATAAATCATTTTGGACTGTGGAATCATCTTAATTAATGATAATGAAAATAAGCATCAGTTTCTGCCCTAAAGACACAAATTCTGTTAAACTAAGAACAGTTATATATCTGCTAATCCTGTAATTCAGCACAAAAGACCAAGTAATAATAGTACATTTTCCAACCGATGCAACAAATCCTCAAATCTATCTAAATATTATACAAACTTTAAACTGTTTCACCATGTGCTATTATCAATATTTTAAATGAAAAAAGATGATTTTTAGTCACCTCTCAAGCTCTGCGGGATGAAAACACACCGACTGTCCACTTCCTGGTTACAGGTGTGAGTAGGCGTGGCTTCCTGTCAATCAACGCTGACGCTACAGGTGGACAAGAGGAAAATAACCACTTTTTAAAAAAATTTTTTTAACATCATTAGCAATTCGAAGGCTTTTACTTTGTAAGATGTACGATTGTATTACTTAGAAGTCTTGTTATATTTCGTTTCTATTAAAACAACAACAACAACAACAAACTTTATTAATACACAATGAATATCATGGTTGTTTTTTATTGTTTGTTTTTTTACTGAAAGTCCAGTGTGTTTTATTTTTATATTTCCAGTAATGTTTTAATTTAACTTGCGATGTTACACACATTTAAAAAAAAAAAAAAAAAAAAGTACGTCAGGTTACCGGAAAACAGACGGACTAAAACGACATTTACCTTCAAAGTAAAATTATAGATCGAACAGATTCAGTGTTTCCAGCCTACCGAACAAGACAGGACTAATAAAATATACAAAAAGAAAAAAAAAATCATACTCGTTTGACATTTATTACTTTCTTAAAGAAATAAAAAAATATATATTTTTAAAAAATATATATATTTTCCTTTTTCTTCCACCCTATAACTTTTTTTTGGACACCTGTAGGGCTCCTGCATGGCTTTTATTTTGAAGTTATATACGGAATAATAGCTAAATGTTGCTAGCTAGCTTCACCCTGGCCGGTGAAAACAAGATGTGACGTGGCTAATAGTTCTGGACAAAAAAGAGAAGAAAAACAGACAAATTTAATATTTATGGTAAGTTGGAGAGTTTGTAATATATACAGACTTTACTTTAAACTTAAATCATCAAGATAAACATTTGTTTTTGGTGTTTTTGAGAAGGAAACAGAGGTTAACGGTCAGTGCTAACTAGCAGCATTACTAACAGCTGAGAGAAGAGGCTCATTTATACAAGAAATTATCATAATGTGTGTTAACTTACAATCTTTTTTCTCTGAAAGGTTGTAAATTAATGTTAAAATCGTTGATTATATAAAAGAATTAAATTAATTTATTCGCCTGTATGTTTTTGATACACATACGAGTCGTTTAGCTCACCAAAATAACGAGCAGCCTTCAGATAAACTGACATACAAATAATTATAAGGTTTGTGTTTGATTTGTCCAAAGTTAACATTTATTAATATTAATAACTCACTGTAAAGCAGAAAATTATTGAAAAATGTGACGTGACATTAGCTTTGGAGTTTGGAATTCCTGATAGAAATGTAAAAGATTAAAAAAAAAAAAAAAACAACACAAAGGTCACAGCAAAATTTGGACAAATGTAGGATGTGTCGATGAGTCAAAAACTATGTTAATAATCTATAAATCATTTTAATCATTTACGAAGTAAAGACTCCAAACGTTTTCTGATTCCAGTTTCTTGATGAAGATTTGCAGGTTTTGCAGTTTGTTTTGCGTCAATGTAAATTGACGCAAAACAGAAATTGCAAATTGCAGATGCAAATTGAATAAAATTTGGTTTTTGGACTGTTTATCAGACTAAATAAGTAGTTTGAAGACAGTTTTGTCAGATTTGCTGCTGGCATTTATTTGTGCTGCAAAGCCAAATAAAAAAAACAAAAAGAAAACCCATACATTTTATCTTTTAGCTCATTCAGTCGTAAATAACAAACCTCTTAAAGGTTTATAGATATAATCATCACATACACTGAACAGCAGCATTATTATTTGAGGAAGTGGACAGTCAGCTGATACTAACAGACTAAGGTGACAGTTTTTTTAAAAGGTAAAAGTTCACAAAATAAAGTGAGCTTGAGTTCAGACAGAAAGACTTTAGTGAAATATTCTAAAATGGGATTTGATGCTCTGTAAAATGTTTCTGAGCTTCTAAGGAAAATCTGTCATTTTTAGAACCAGTCACAGTTTATTGTATATGTATGATGTTTTCTGTTTGTTATGACGGTTAGACATTAAGATGTCAGACAGTAAAGATTCCAGTACAGCTGCTGAGAGTTCAGAGGTCGTACCAGAGATGCAGGAAACGCCTGAGAGCTCCACGCCGACCACGCCTGACAGCAATTCTCCTGACAACTTGATGGACGTGGCTCCGACGAGGAAAGCCAGGAGGAGACCGGACACCAAACCTCCAGCCGAAGATCCAGAAACACAGAAAGTAGAGGAGCAGCAGGAAAAGGTACGAGGAGATAAAACTCATTATACTGGACAGATTCCAGCAATCAATTTCTAAACTTCCATGTCTGACAGCCTGCAAAACTGATAAAGCTGATCAGTCTCATCTCGGATCAATAAAATCCTCTGACTCTGCTTTCACAGGAAAGGTCAGAAGTCACTGATCGTGTTTTTTCTCTCTCTTATTATCTGTCTTCCATCTTTCCTCCTCCTTCTTCTCTGTTTCCCTTTTTCTCTCCACTCTTCCTCATCCTCTTCATCACTGTGTCCTCTCTTCCAGACACCTGCTGAGTCCACTGTGTCCCACAGTGGGTGGGGATACTGGGGCAGCTGGGGAAAGTCCATCTTAACCACAGCAACAGCTACCGTAGCCACCGTGGGTGAGTTCTGTCGTTTGCTGACTCCACCTTCTTTCTTATGATTTATGAAATACTGTCTGTACTGTACATTCACGTCACCTGTCCTCCGTGTCCTCCCAGGTCACGGACTCACTCAGGTGATTGAGAAGGCCGAGACGTCTCTGGGAATCCCGAGTCCGACCAAGCTGTCGGCACATGTGCAGGAAGAGCAGAAACAGCAGGGTGAGCAAACACGGCCAACTTTCTGCTTTAAGTGATAAACAATGAAGACAGGATGAATAAACTTCACACACAATCAACTTTACTTCTTTCCTGAACCACCAGCCTCAAACTCTTACCGCTAGCAGCTAGCTAACTAAGTTAGCTAGCTAGCTACCTTTAATCCTTACATCTTCAGCTTGGAACAGGATGTTAACCAACGCATAAGTTGTAAATTAGTTTAGATGTATTTTCAGAATCTGTATTTGCAGCCGACAGCGGGGGGAACCGGGTCAGATGTCCCAGATGATTTAGTGGTCAGAGATTTTCTTTTCTTTTCCTTTCTTAAACAATGCGATATGTGAGAAGGGTCGGCTTTAAATAAGCTTTTGTCTTCAGGCGAAAGAGAAAAAAAAATATGGGATATGTAGAAATAAACTGTGAATTGTGTGTGTGTGTGTGACGCATTGTACTAGTAAGGAATGTTGAAAAACCAAAATAAATAAAAAATAAAAAATAATAATAATTTACTAGGATGTTTTGCCAAATGTGGTCATTTGTGAAAATGTTATTTAGCATATGGGAGTCAAATAAAACCTGTAAGTTGCATTTCCATATTTTTCTTGACAGAGAGCGATCTAAAATAATTTAATGTTCCCTACTAAGAGGAAAATGGTTTGGATCGCCATGCAAGTCAAAGTTAAACGTTCACCCTGATCTCACTTACCGCCTGTAAACTCTCATAATGAGCCGTCAGAGGAAAAGAAAAGAAGAAGAAGAGAAAATGAGAGCGGAGGTGCTCATGGCCGTTATTTGGAAAAGACACCGGAGGGGAAGATGCAGCTTGGATATCGATCTTATCCTGGGCAAGATGCACGGCGTGCCTGTTAGCAGCATTTACATATAAAAACATGTAAAACACACAGTGGAAGTATTTACTCATCTCTGTTTTAGCTCTAACTCGTCACGTTATTCTGGCGTTTCTTCTTGTTTTGTCTCCAGCTGAAAGCAGCGGTGAGACGGACAAAGCGCCGCAGACGGACGGATCGTCGGCGGTGGGAGGTGCGATGGGAATGCTGACGTCGCTCAGCAGCGCCGTCCAAAACACGGTCAGCAGAGCGGGAGTATTTCCTGCTTTAGCGGGTTTAAAGTCAGAGACGAGACGTCCGCCTTGATGAATTTTTCTTTTCCTTTTTAAAAATGGTTGTCTCACCACAGACAGCAGGAAATCATCCTGTGTTAGCAGGTAAACTCTCTGTGTTTCCCTCCAAACTCCTCACAGGGGAAGACGGTGATAACGGGCGGCCTGNCTGTGTTAGCAGGTAAACTCTCCGTGTTTCCCTCCAAACTCCTCACAGGGGAAGACGGTGATAACGGGCGGCCTGGACGCTCTGGAGTTCATCGGGAAGAAAACGATGGATGTGATCGCTGAGGGCGACCCGGGTTTCAAGAAGACCAAAGGGCTGATGAACAGGAACGCCACTCTGTCTCAGGTGGGACGAGCACAGAGACAGTCTGGCTGTTTGACTCCCTTTGCTGCAGGTTTGTCCTCTACTTCTTCTTCTTCTTCTTCTTCTCTCTCAGGTTCTGAGGGAAGCGAAGGAGCGAGAGGAGCTGCAGACGGCCAAGCAGGAGACATCGGAAGTAGACAGGAAGTTGGTCGCCCATTACGGGATGCTGTTTGATGAGTTTCAGGGTCTGTCACACCTGGAGGCGCTGGAGATCCTGTCCCACGACAGCGAGTCCAAGGTACGCTTACCCCCAAAAAACAGCTATGTCTGGAAGATAAAGACACATACTGACGTGTGTGTGTGTGTGTGTGTGTGTGTTGTAGGTGAAGTCGGTGCTGACCACTCTGTCAGGAGAAGAGCTGCTTCAGCTCAAAGACGAGCTGGAGCTCATCAAGGAGTCGTTCTCCCTGGTGGAGTTTGACGAGGAGGAAGTGGACGAGAGGAAAGGTAACGTCTCTGAAATACGACAAATTATTATTATCCACGTTTGAAGACTTCAGACGTTCTAATGTTTGAACGTCATACGTGTTTGATTCCAGATGAAGACAGCTCTGAGTTTGAGAAGGAGATAACGGAGGCTTTGGAGGGGCTTCAGGTTTCAGCCACAGCAGAAAAACTCAACAAGGTAGCAGCCGTTTCTGTGTTTCGACGCCGTTCACAGCTCACACGGATAGTTTGCTGATTGTGATTCAGCGGATCGGTCAGAGCATCGACACGCACAGAGAGAATAAAGGGATAATAATGTAAGGCGTTTACATGGGTTAAGAGTAATCTGGTAAAGTATCGTTTATTAAAGGAAGCTGTCACAGACCTGCGAAATCAGGAAGTGACATCAGTCTGACCTTTAACCTACATCACTAACCCTTAGAACTGTAGCTGCATGTAGCTAGCTGCTAGTAGCAATGGATTTGGTGCGTCTTTTTATTTTTATAGTGTTTTTATCAGTTTGTGTTACTTTATTCACACAGAATAGAACATGGCTGGTGTGTGTGTGTGTGTGTGTGTTGCTCCACAGAAACCGGCGAGGTGTCAGTTTTTTTTATTTTTTTTTTTAATTTGACCTTTATTTTACAGGTAGATCTCATTTTTTTTCAAGATCTGGCCAGGAATAAACTGGTTCAGCGTTTACATGGTAATTCATAACTAGGTCGGCTAAACGGATTTCTCATAAACGGAGTAACACGTTTACATGACATGTGAGGAAGCGGTTTAGTGGTCATACACCGATCAGAACCTGTTTGAGGTGCATATAAACACACTGAGTGTTAAAAACAAAGTAAAGCAAATTCAGAATCAAATCAGGAGAAATAAAAGCATTTACAGTGTCAGCGCTTCTTTATTTTTTTATTTTATTACAATTTTGAAGAACTGCTGAAAACTGTTGAACAACATTATATTGCCGTAACCATTTGATAGTCAGCAATTATAAATCATTAATCAAAATACACAAAAAATCAATCAATCAATCAAACTTTATTGATATAGCACCTTTCATACAAGTAAATGCAACTCAAAGAGCTTCACAGGTGACAAACACACATAAAATATTGATAACAGTTAATTAAAATATACATGAATTTAATAAGATCAAACAAATTAAAAATAAAATTAGAATATAAAATCATAAAACACTACCTGAAAGCCTGGCTGAACAGATGGTTTTACGTCTGTGTTTAAAAATATCGATGTTTTCAGCTCCTCTCAGACCCTCAGGAAGGCCGTTAGCATAACGGCTAAAAGCTGCACCAGCAAACGCTTAGTTCTGCTCTTTGGGACGTTAAAAATAAAGTGAGAGGCCTTTCTGGTGAAACGCCTCTCATAAGTCAGAAAAACGTGCTGAAATCACACAATTTACCAAACGCTAAAAGCTCTCTGCCGCCCCCTACAGGCTTGTAGGAGCTTCTGCAGCCAGATTTCTGACATGAGTAAAGCAGAGGAGGAAGAAGAGGCGAGCGAGGAGGATGGAAATAAAATGCTGTCTGTGGAGGTATAGAGACACCGATACACACACACACACACACACACACAGATAACAAAGATGTGTGGCTCATAACTGACTTACCTGCTATACAACACACAAATGATGCTAAACTTTAGTGTAAAGTTTTTTTTTTTGTTACTTCTAGATAAGATGGTTAGCGTTAAGGTTTAACCTGTTTACCCTGTTTAACCCGTTTAACCTGTTTAACCCGTCGGCTTCTCGTCTGTTTAAAGCTGCATCCAGTGTCTCATTTCAGCAATAAAATAATAACATGCTTTCAGAGTCAAAAGTACAGAAATCAGACCCAAGCTGTTACAGATCCTCACTGACAACTACTGCAGCAGTTCATGTTAGAATTGTTTTTCCTACCTTCCAGACTGCTATTGGCTTCAGTTCTTTCCAGTTTGCTATAAAAATCAACATGGAGAGATAAATAATCCATCACAGCAAACGCAACGTCTATTACATTTTATGTCAAACTTACTTAATTTAATTGATCAAACACGGCGCTCCACAGAAGAAAATGTATGTCTCCGCAAGGGAATATA
The DNA here is from genome assembly GCA_014773175.1 of Lucifuga dentata. Classification (NCBI taxonomy): domain Eukaryota; kingdom Metazoa; phylum Chordata; class Actinopteri; order Ophidiiformes; family Bythitidae; genus Lucifuga; species Lucifuga dentata. The sequence continues at coordinate 50,349 of VXCM01002779.1, forward strand.
GTTCCAGAAGAAGACCTTTTTTTACTGGGAAATTAAAAAGACAGTGCCTTCTACAGTCGTGCAAAAGTGTTAGTAGGAAAAACATTGAATTTTAAGGTGTGTATCACCTGAACATTTGATTTTGAAAGATTAAGAGATTTAGAAAAAATAAAAGGAAAACTAAAACACGGTTTTATGTTTTGGAAAATGGTTGTCAGTAACGTAACGTGTAGTGTTTATTAGGCTCAAACATGCAAAATCACTGGTATGGTCCTTTAAAGGAAGATTGTTATTTTGTCTGAGCAGCCTGACGTGTGTGTGTGTGTGTGTGTGTGTGTGTGTGTGTGTGTGTGTGTATGTTCTCAGGAAGTCCACGCTGCAGCCATCAGGAGCCTGGCGGAGCTGACGGCTCATTCCATCGAGCTTTTCCACAAACTGGCTGAGACGATTCTGTTCTGCAGCAGCAGCACGGACGGCGGCGTCCTGTCGCAGTAAGACACGTTTCCTGTCTGCGTCCATTTACAAACGCGTTGAAGTGAAACATTGCATTTCTACCTGTTTTTCATGATTTCCCTCCTCAGGTTAACGGTTGTTCTGTGTAAAGAAATCTCGCTGCTTTCTAAGAAGTTCACGTCTTGTTTGACGTCCAGAGGAGTAAGTTTGAGTCTGGATTCGTTTTTTCACTTTAAAAAACGAGTGAAAGTAAAGCTGCTGCTGTTCATCTGATTATTAACGTGACATAAATGTGTTTCGCAGTCAAACGAGAAGGGAGATGTCCTCAATCCACTGATAACCGGCGTCTTCTTAGAGGTTTGTGTCTTATTACCACAACACTCACACAACATACACACAGTGAACTACACACACTAATTACGCTGAGCATTAGAAAAGGCCAATTTATCTTCGAGATCAAAACAGAGTTCAACTGAAGTGTTTTACTGCACATATATGATGGAAATGGACACTGGAGTGTTTTTAACCACATGAAAGTCAGGTTAGTGTGGAAACAAAAAAAAAAAGCTACCAGACTTCTAAAAAAAAATGGAAGAAGAGCCTTTCCTGACTTGTCAGAAATGATGGTTAAAGGACCATACCGTCCATTTAGCATGTTTGAGCCTAATATGTTCAGTTTTCATACATGTTATGTTACTGACAATCATTTCCCAAAGGATAAAACTGTATTTCAGCTTTCCTGATATTTTGCTAAATCTCTTAATCTTTCAAAATCAAATATTCAAGTGATACACCCACCTTAAAAATCCATGTTTCTCCTGCTAATAGTTACACAGCCTTATGAAGTCACGGTCCTTTAAATTTTTCCATAAACGCAGGTCTTCTTTTGGGACTATATTCCCCGGTGGAGGCATACATTCACTCCACGCTTTTTATTGAGCTTAAACACTAAAATTACATAACTTCTAAAAAAACCTGAATACACGTCTTGTTGGTGATGATGGATGACCTATCTGTACTGTACTGTATCTGTACTTTTCTGACTTCCTGTCTCATGTTAACCTGTTGGTCCTCCTCACCTGCAGGCGTCCAACAGCGCGTCGTACATACAGGATGCTTTCCAGCTGCTGATGCCCATTCTGGAGATTTCCCACATCCAGAGGAAAGCTGAATCCAGCCAGCAGTGACCGTTCACACCTCCTCCTCCTCCTCCTCCTNCCTCCTCCAGCAGAACCACGACACAGGGTCTCCGTCAAAGTAGAACACTTACAGAAAAAAAAACGCCCATGTTGTCTTTTACACCATCATGAGACAAAATCAGTTTCACAGCTGGGAGAAAATGTGTATTATTACCAAACAGTGTTAACTTTTTTTGCACTGTTGGTGTATTTGTAAACTCTATATGGACTCGTTTAATTTTCCACGTTGAGAAGGTTTGGGATTCTTTTTAGCCCCTTCCCAAGTGGAGTCTTTGTGATAAACAGAGAACAACTTGTATTCTTGTATGTTGTTTGCCCTCTTTTTTTTCAATCATGCAAACATGAGAAGCAAATTCTTACAATATTACACTGAGAAAAGAGGAGGAACAGTGCTCATAAAGAATTTTTCAGGATAAAGACGTTATGTTAAAATGTATTTCCTCTGCTTTATTTGATATGGAGCATTTGTAGGGCAATGGCCACGATGTTTTCCAATGAATATCATCAATATATGTTCTCTAGTAAACTTACCTCTGAAATAATTGTGTTTCTTTATTATTCTTTTCTCATTAGGTAAATGTATTCTGAACCAGTGTTTGATGCCGTTCAAAGTTCTTTTCTCCCCAGAACTAAGTTAGAATTTAACTTGTATCAAACATTTTTTTTTTTTTTTTTTTTTNTTTTTTTTTTTTTTTTTTAAACGTCAGCAGTTTCTTATCCATTTTAAGGTTGAAGTTCAACATTGTGGCCATTGTACAAGTAAAATGCAACTAGAATACTGTTGCAGCAGTCCATGTCAGATGCATAGAATATTATTACACAGTATATAATATATGTATAATAATATACACAAAAAAAGCTCACAATGCTGACATTAAAAACAAAGTATGCAAGATAAAACAAACACTAAAATTATACACACCTACATTATATTTAAATATGTACAGACTATAATGTAGAAAGCCGTACAAAATAGTAATAATGAAAATCACGACTGCACAGTAGAATATTTCACTGGAATCACAACAGCAGCACAAGTATTTTGTTGATGTACTTGAATTTTATATAAATGGCAGTAACTCCATTTTTAGTAGGTAAGTAAGAAAAGTTTGGAATTATTTTTATGTATCTGTTGCTTAGATTATTTTTTGTTTTATTATTTCTTGTTTTTGTTAACATTTTAATGATGGGAAAAGTTACAAAAAGAAATAAACAGGAGGATTTAAAAAAGTTTCACCGACGTGCAAACACGGACTTATTTCTCCGCAGCACTTCCGCTGCTGTGATCGTACTTCCGCTTTAGCAGACGGTTAGTTAGCGTCGCAGGTGTTGAAATTCTCATCAGTGTTTCAGGTAAATTAAATTTTATACTTTTATTCTTTTTACAAAAACATTTGTGTCATGTTTACGGATGGGTATTTGTCCTGTAGCGCAATAAACACTAACNCCCCCCCCCCAAAACAACTTACGTGTAGATTTCTCTATAATGTTAGCTGGTACATGTTAGCCTTCGTGCTAAGCTAATGCTACTGTTGCGTCGCTGTACGTATTTTACAGTTAAACTTTCTAAAATTTTACGTGATACCAGGTATTACTGCTTATTTTCTTCACTTATTTAAAACACAATGTGGCGTAAAAATACCATATTCATTGTTAATTTGAAAGATTACAATATGACTAACCCAGAATTAGCTAAAAACAAGGGTCTTTCTCTAATTATTAACTATCTCAGTAGCAAAAAGTCAGTATTTAACATACATAAATGATCCAGCAACAAAGGTTACGTTATATAAGTAAAGTAAGTATCGTGAAATAAGAAAAATGGGGAGATATTCAACATATATATCCATTAGTTCACACAATCTCAGCACACTTTTACGTTTCTGATTTATGTACATGAATGTGGAATATTACAGCATTATGACAGAAACTGTAAACAGGAATTACATTTTTGGTGTTCAGTCATTATGTAATTTCTGATCTTAGAGTAACAAGGCGCCATGCTGCACAAAGGAAATCACTATTATTATTATTATTATTATTATTATTATTAACAAAGAATTATGTAAAAAAATCTTTTTGTATTGTCAAGTAACAAAGTTGTGATGTCATGTTGAGACTATCATTCCTCGTTATTTAATAAATTAGTGAACCAACCATCAAGGAGATTTCCACATATTTTTGGCCATATAGTATATTTTGTTGCAGTAAAGTATGCAAATTATAAAAAGTGGAAATGTTCACTATCCATAAATGGAAACGTCTATTTTGGTAGCAGTAACTGCATTTTGTTGTTGAACGCTTTTGTAGTATATTATGTATTAAATTCATTTAAACTCCCTTTTTATAATTTCATTAGTTTGTTTTGACTGAATAGGGATCACTACTGTTTGTATTTTGCTTTGTTCACATAGTTTCCTCATATTGTTGTACGCTTCTTATTCACTTCAGTTAGTTTTGGTTTTGTTAGTTTTGTGTGCTTTGTACTTTGTACCATTCGTTGTAATGGTAGTAGTGATATTAGTGTTCTTGTATCGTTGAATTTAATCATTCTTAAATAATTCACTAATACTGATTTGTCTTTTCTTTTTCCAGAATTGTCTTTCTTCGTCACACGGCTCCCTTACCCCCTTTCAGCAGCACTTCAGGATTTTTAGGTGTCTGAGTTTTTGTCCTGACCTGCCAAAATGCCAGCTGCACTTACAGATTCCAGTCAGATAATCTGTGAAGTCTGGGCGAGCAATGTGGAGGAGGAAATGAGGAAAATACGGCAGATCATTCAAAGCTACAATTACATAGCCATGGTAAGAGTCTGAGAAGAGCTGGACGGTGATCGTTTTAAAAGAAATGGCATCAGATTTGTTTATAGCAGAACCACAGGAGAAAATGCTGAGTAGATGAACATAAATGAAAGTTCCGACGTTTAATTTTTTTCAGGACACAGAGTTCCCCGGAGTGGTTGTTCGACCAATCGGAGAGTTCCGCAGCACAGTAGATTACCACTACCAGCTCCTGAGGTGTAACGTGGATCTGCTGAAGATCATCCAGCTGGGGCTAACGTTCATGAATGACGACGGAGATTATCCTCCCGGTACGACCACGTGGCAGTTCAACTTCAAGTTCAACCTGACGTACGTGGTCTGTTACTGTCTGCAGGGCAGCAAAGTAACGTAATGTAGGTATTTTCATACGCAGTGTATCTAAATTTCTGGGTTTTTTTGGGGTTTTTTTTGTCCTGTAGAGAAGACATGTACTCTCAGGACTCCATAGACCTGCTGCAGAACTCTGGTCTCCAGTTCAAGAAGCATGAAGAAGAAGGAATCGACACGCTTTACTTTGCTGAGCTCCTCATGACGTCCGGCTTGGTGCTGTGTGAAAACGTCAAGTGGCTGTCCTTCCACAGGTCAGTTCTGTGACGGGTTAGACCTTATCAAAACTCCAAATTACTCATAACGCAAAGCAAGAATTAGATAATGAAACATGTAATAACCAGAGCGGCTCTGACACATGTAGCAGTACGGCGTTTAAAACAGCTGATGATATTCTGAGACGCTGAACAGCTTAACCACATTTGCCTCTTTTCCACGGGAAAAATACAAACGCTCAGAGCTTTACTCACTGCAAAAACACGAAATACCAGTTCCCATGCTGCTAAAAATGTTACCAAAATGCTGCAGGTCTGGAGTGAAGGAATCATGGCGTTATGGACCACTATGTCAGTTGTTTACCTGAAATGACATTGTGAAATGAGTGGCGGCTAGCAGCAGCAGCTGGCAGCAGCGGCTAGCAGCAGCGGCTGGCAGCAGCACTTCAGCAAACCATTTAACAAGAGACTCCTAAAACAACGTGCATTAGCTTTCTAAATAACAACACAAGCTCCTTCATGAGGTTATTGACTCGATCCATTCCGTGAATACTGACACGTCTGTGAAGTTGGCTTCATTGCGTCGTTTGTTCAGCTCCCAGGCTGGTTTAGACGCAGACTGCTGAGCTCTGCATTGGTGGAAACGAGGTAATCGTGTTCTGTTTAGTCTGAACCAGAACACGTAACAGAGACCAGCTTGGGTTGAATCTTTTATCTGTGTTTGTCAGCGGATACGACTTCGGCTACCTGGTGAAGCTCCTGACAGACGCTCGGCTCCCCGAGGAGGAACACGAGTTCTTCCAGATCCTCAACCTGTTCTTCCCCGCGATCTATGACGTCAAGTACTTAATGAAGAGCTGCAAGAACCTGAAGGTACCTCAGACTAAAACCAGACAACAAACCCAATCTACTAAATTACCGCGTCTTCATGAGAGTACTGTGTGTGTGTGTGTGCGTGTGTGTGTGTGTGCGTGCAGGGNTACCGCGTCTTCATGAGAGTACTGTGTGTGTGTGTGTGCGTGTGTGTGTGTGTGCGTGCAGGGGGGGCTGCAGGAAGTGGCAGACCAGCTGGAGCTGAAGCGGATCGGTCGGCAGCATCAGGCTGGATCAGACTCTCTGCTCACTGGCATGGCTTTCTTCAGGATGAAAGAGGTACGATCATAAACTGGTTTATTGTTGAATTTCTTTTTCAGTTATTTTTGACTCCATTTTATTATAAAAAGTGAGCATTGAGAGACTTTTGTGTCCGTCAATGCCTGAAATACAGCGTTAAGACGTCCTCTTTTCTGGAACACGTTTCCTCATCGTGATGCTAATTCTTGAACAAAATGACAAAACCTTCCAACCTTAGTAAAGCAGTTTAAACTGAACAGAATAACAGCTTTCAGGTGTGCTAAAATAATTATGAAGCTGTCTCTAATTAGCACTTAAACATGTTTAATTAAAGATGAGTTAAGAGTTTATCAGTAGGACATGTATAAATAATAAATCAGGTGTTTCCAGCAGTTAGAGCTATCTGAAACATTATTAATTTTGGCGATATGTATATTAATTTAACGAATAAAAATCAGTTTCTACCAAAAACTTGAATATTTCTGTGTGATTTCAAACTTTTGAAGACTCATGAATGAGAAATTTACTTAGTTCAGACTTGAAGTTTGATCCTGATGAAATGATTTGGGTATAAAAAGAGATTTTTTTTTTTTTGCTTTTCTGTGTACAGAAACCAACAATATAAAATCACTTCCTCTTTAAAGTTGTGGGTATATTTTATTTAAAATCTGAACGTGATGAGCCTCACAGCATGAGGAGGAACAATACAAGTCATCTAACTGAAATCTCTCAATTTTCTTTTTTTTTTTTTTTTTTTTAATTTCTTCTTTAGCTTTTCTTTGAAGACAACATTGATGACGCAAAGTATTGTGGGAGATTGTTCGGCCTGGGCTCGGGTTCCAGCCAACCGCAGAACGGCATCGCCAACTCTGGCCAGGAAGAGAGCAACAACAAGCACTGAGCGGCCCGCACGGTCCCTCAGGCGTCGCGCGCTAGTTTTAAACCCGACCGGCGGATTTTCCTCTTCACTCGTCCCTGAACAAGACAAAATATTCCTTCAGTTTCTCCCTGTAAAAAATCCCTCCATTCTCAGTGGAAGCAGCTTCTCCCTCGTTTCTTTTTAGTCACTTTTACTGAATATATGGCCATATATTCAGAACATATTTTTATTTTTTTACAGCATTGTAGTAACGGCTATGTTTTGCAGCATGGGACCAGATCCTGTATGAGACAAACTTTTACCAAAAAAAAAAAAAATNAAAAAAAAAAAAAATACATCTTCGATTCCTCAGCTATGTGTTGTTCTCGTCGGTGGGACTCATCGCTCGTTTCAGGGATTTCGTTTTTTTAAGTTACGCTGGAAGGGGCCTGTAAATTAAAATGTATAAATTCGATGATGAAAAAATGTTTTAGCTTTTTTCCACTTTAAGGACATTTTAACAGTGGGCGGTGTGTGTGTGTGTGCGTGTGTGTGTGTGTGTGTATGTGTGTGTGTGTGTGCGTGTGTGTGTTCTTGGTCCTGAATGTGTTTCACTGGGCAAACGGCTGCTGTTCCACCGTCACGTTTACAGATGTTGTGGTTGTTTTTACATTATACATTGTTTTAAACAGTTGTGTATTAAATTCTTTTGTATTCTAAATGTAAACTTTTAAGTATTTGTTCTTTTTTAAATTTTTTTTTATTCAAACCTAAAAACATACTTGCTGCTAATTTGAGCTCATTGAAGCTTTAGTCCAGAAAGAAAGGGACAGTTCACTCAAAATTACTAATACTAGTGTAGTGCCCGTTCAAAACAAGCGTGTTCAGAACGAGCCGGACGTTATGGTGAGCGCCACAGCCTGTTATAATTTAGTTCTGCATGTCCTCTGAGCTAGCTTTGTTGCTGTACGGGGTCGGGTTCAGACCGTGGAGCTAGACTGGAATGTATCCTGTTGCACGGATTACTTTTTACTGGCACAGCTCAATTTAAGAAATGCTCATCCAAACAACTTCACACATGATGCTGCACGTGTTTGGGTCCTGAGCAACAAACCTGCTGAACTTCAGCTTCATACATGATGGGTTCTAGAGATACTGGTGCCACAGACAGACATATAGTTAGATAAGGACGTTTTCACACGTAGTTTGTTTCACAACCTGGAATATTTCCTCTTAACCATACCACCCATTTAGCATGTTTGAGCCTAATATATTCAGTTTTCATACATGTGTTACTGACAATCATTTCCCAAAGGATAAAACCGTATTTCAGCTTTTCTGATATTTTGCTAAATCTCTTAATCTTTCAAAATCAAATATTCAAGTGATACACCCACCTTAAAAATCCATGTTTCTCCTGCTAATAGTTACACAGCCTTATGAAGTCACGGTCCTTTAAATTTTTCCATAAACGCAGGTCTTCTTTTGGGACTATATTCCCCGGTGGAGGCATACATTCACTCCACGCTTTTTATTGAGCTTAAACACTAAAATTACATAACTTCTAAAAAAACCTGAATACACGTCTTGTTGGTGATGATGGATTACCTATCCCAAGAACGTTTACAGTATCAACAAGTTGATTTTAATAGCAGAATGAACTGAAACCAATGGAGGTCTGGAAGGTAGGAAAAACATTTTTAATTCACCGTTCCAGTAGTATGCTTTGGGAAATGATTGTCAGTAACGTTACATGTATGAAAATTGAATATATTAGGCTCAAACATGCTAAATGGTGGTATGGTCCTTTAAGTTTGGTTCATTTGATCACGTGAACACAGCAATTGAACTTGGGTTCACACCAAAACTAGTTCAGAACCAAATACGAGACAATATATATTGATTTTTAGTGTATCTAATAGGTTGATTAGATGTCCTCTACTTAAAACCATTAAACATATCAAACATAAAACAAACTTTACCGCAGTTAAACTCCAGCTTTGATTAGCCACAGCAGTTGAACTGGTCATCATGACACGTGTTCAGGTTAGTGTATGCTCAGAATGTTGCTCCATTCTGTTCAGCGTGTGAAGGCAGCACATCTTCACATCATGTGAAGCAGCATGTGGTTTTCCACACGTCTCTACATCAGATTCAGCTTCTGCTGTCATAGTTTTCTTCTTCATGGATCAAATGATGCTATGACTAGGAAAGGATCCACATTCATCTTTGTTACTCTGATTTACTTTGATAGAAACTACTTCCTGTTTGGAGTTTCTTTCTCCGCCCCCAGACATTTCTGACCAATGTTTATTAATACTAATTATTAATATATGACTAGGAAAGGATCCCTCCATGGTAACAGCATGTTGATCTCTGTAATGGATTATTTATCTCAGCATGTTTCAAGCCTCTACAAGTTTATTTTTATAGAGTTTTGGAATGAACTGAAACCAATGGCAGTCTGGAAGGTAGGAAAAACAATTCTAATATTTACCGTTTTAGTAGTATATTTAAAAATGGTTGGTAGTAGTGTAACGTGCATACCAAAACTAGTCCAGAAGCAACTCTGAGACAAAATATATTGATTTTTATTAATATATATATTGATAAAATATATATTTACTAGCTCAAACATGCAAAATCACTGGTAAGGTCCTTTAATTAGCCAGAATAACTGATAACAGCTGTGTGTGTTTGGTGCTGTTGATGTTCTTTTATTAAACTCTGGATTCGGCTGGAAGGAAAATCACCAGTTAATGTGGAAAAAACCAACTTAGAGGCTGTTTGTGCATCATTTTATACGTTTTTATTTAACAAAACTAACTGTACAGTTCAGCGTTTATTTCAGTTTGTAGTTTACTGTAAGGAAGAAAATAAAAGGACAAACATCATGAGAGGAATCTCTGCGAGGCTTTCAGGACGGAGCCGCTCGTGGCGTATTTCCGGAGCAGATCTTTGGCCTTCTGCTGCAGGGAGCCGGAGACGCAGGATGAACGGAGGTGCAGGAGAACCAGGCAGCACTCCAGGACGTCCGGGTGAGGAAACATCTGAGAGCAAAGCAACGAGGGTGAGTTCATTCCTTCATTATGTTCTCAGTAGTCAGGAAATTCTTAAAAACGTTTTGATAGGTTTTAGTTGAACTGGTGGAAAGCTGAGAAGATTTTGGTGCAAATGCAAGTATTCTGTAAAGAGCCAGAAACTGTTTTTCCTCTTCCTGGTATTTAGCCATGCAGAGAGTTTTGCCTTTATTTACTGAGTTATTGAGATATCTGGTGCTGAGAATTTTTTTTTTTCCCCAGCTTTGTTTGCTTTTTGAGCAATAAGAATTTACAATAAGTAAAAGGTTGCCATATAACCAAATAAGTTCACACTTAAAACAGAAAGAAAAAAAGAAAAGAAACCCTAAAAAAAACAAATACTACTGATAATAAAGGTGCCGAGAATTCTGACGATAGAATTCCCAAGCCTGCAGTTTGCTTCTTCCTACATGGAGGAATGAACGCAGCAACTAGCCAGGTGTGAAAGTGTGGAGGGTATAATTTCTCTCTGGCTCTATTTTTTTCGTTCCATGACTGTCTACGCTCCATAGAGAGGACTGAAAGAGAAACTGTGCCCTGTTATCCCCGTTTATAATCAAGCGGAGATCACAAAAATACACAGAAAACACAAAAGTCCTGTTAGTAACTCCTCCCCTCTCATAAGGTGAAAGTAATTTTTCCCTTTATGTGATTAATCGTATTGAGATTACACAGACACACACACACACACCACCCCTCCCCTCTCTGGTGATTTTTTTTTTTTTTTTTNTTTTTTTTTTTTTTTTTTTTTTTTTTTTTTTGTTTTTTTGCTCCACCTTCCAGTGTTTTCATTCTGAAAAGGTATAAATAAGTTTGGCTTGTAACAAGTGAATAAAATTCAATTTGTGGCTCTCATATCATCAAACATGACATGGAAAATTCAAACACAATGCTGGTTCCAAAAACAGCGAAATTAAATAATCCACAACAGATTCTTTACAGCTAGCAGCCTCCTTTATAGCTATAGTTAGCAGTGTCCTTTCGTCACATTGCTGTGGTATCGGAGGAGTTGTACCTTGACTGTGTCGGGCAGCTCAGCCAGCTGCTTCTGGTACGCTGACATCTTGGTGGACAAGGACAGCAGAGTCTCCTGCTCATCAGGCCTGAAAGGAAAAACAAAAAAAATCACAGAAATTTTAATTAATAATCAAACTTTTTTTAGCACCAAAAACAATTATGAATACGGTAACTCATACCGTTCCTCAGCAGCAGCAGGTCTCTGGCTGTCTGAGGTCTCTGCGGTGGTTTTGGAGGTGGAGGTCTGCGTGGGAACATCGGCCTGGCTTCCCTGAGCTCTGCTGTGCTGCAGCACCATGGCGGCCAGCCTCTCCTGGATCTGTGTCATGGACCTCTGGGTGGCCTGGAAGGCGGCCTGAGCCTCAGACAGAAGCAGTGATCCATCAAAGTCCATTTTATCAAACCTCTGGACCGGGAGACCCGAGTCTGACAAATCTCCATGAACCTTGTCTCCATTCCTGTTGTCAGGAAGGTCTGAAGGTCTGATCCGGATCTCCTGGTTTCCTGATGAGTTGTTCTCTGTGGAATCCTGGTTTTCGGCTGAATTAATCGTCTCTTCTGATGAACTTGGAGCGCCGGAGCTCCACCAGCTTTCATACAGACGGTGGTAATGGACGAACGCCTGCAGACTGTCAGCAGCAGCTTTGGCTCCGCCTTCTGCGTGATGGAGTGTTTTGTGATACTTCCTGGAACAAATGCTGATGTCACCTGAGAGACAGAGAAAGTCTTAGCATCTTTTAAGATCGTATGGACTTTAAATAAAGCGAGTGGCATAATCAAAGTTAAAAAAAAGCCCGTAGTTTTCCCCAGATCATAGTTTCAAGAGCTCTGAGCTGAAGCTAAAGCTAGGACGTCACTGATTTAGATGCTAAACTTCCATATGGAGAGTCAGCCTTTCAGAATAAAATGGGGGGTGTGTCCACTCACATTTTTCCCTCTATAATCCAGACGATGCTTGTTAGCTGAAAGGTAAAAACTTCTGCTCTTTGTTTTGATGCAGAGGGATTGTATTCTGAAAGGCTAACGCTACTCTGTGCAGAAAAGTTAACATCAGCAGTGTCCTAGCATTAGCAACAAATGCTAATGCTTTACATCAGTCACAAAGTAAATTTAAAGAACACACTAATCACATTGTTTTTTTCTGTAATTACTCAAAAAAAAAATCTTCTTTTTTACTTTTGCAGAGTTCTGTAAATTATTACACACATCTGCTTCAGTAATAATTCAGTGTTTGAGCAGACTGTGTGTGTGTGTGTGTGTGTGTGTGTGTGTGTGTGTTACCGTCAGGGAAAAGCAGCCTGCAGAACTCCGCGCAGATGGAAAACTGTCCGGCGTTCCTGAGCTGAGCCACCGCCTGCCACAGCTCCTTTATGAGCTCAGCATCATCCTGCAGCATCCAGCTCAGCACGGCTCGCGTCAGATGGAAGGCAGAATACAGCAGGACCTGAAGACGAGACGGAGANCCAGCTCAGCACGGCTCGCGTCAGATGGAAGGCAGAATACAGCAGGACCTGAAGACGAGACGGAGACACGGATCAGCCGTTACTGATAACACCGACCTGCCGCTTCATCGTGTCTCAGGACGTCCTTACCTGTCTGAGAGGAAGGTTTGCGGTGAGCTGTGGACTTTCCACAGACTTCAGCTCCTGCAGAAGAACTCCGACGCTCCGATGTCCGTCTGAGTTTTCCGTTACGCCAAACTCCTCCTCCCACACGTCTCTGACCCGGTCCTGAATGCTGGTTTGACGCTCGCCCGGTGATGCCCAGCGGTGACTGGAGACGCCGGCACGAGTCACGACCTGGGCCTCTGCCAGTGTCGCAGCCAGAAGCTCTGCAACGCAGAAATGCAGGCTGTGGACCTGCAGGAGGTCAAATTCAGGATTTCAGGTGATGTGATGTGATAATTCATTCTTCCTCATGACGCCTCTGCAGGGTGTAAGGAACAAAAAAAAAACACAAGCAACAACCAGCAAACAACCCAAAACACTTTGCACATACATATAAGTCCATTTCATTTGGAAACTGAAAACTACAAAATATTTTCTTAATAAACTTCACCAAAAACATCTTTAACATTTCTTGTGTCCATCAACTTTTTAAACGTTTCAAAAGTAGGAGTAACTCTATAATATCTTTTAATTAATTTATTCCTATCCGCAAAAACAGGACAAATATACGACAACGTATTAGGGAGATGTAAGATGGGGAAAAAAAATGAGGGGGGCATTATTTTGAGTTTTAAAAGTCTGTATGCTTACGATAATTCAATGATTTTGCACTAAAAGCACAAGTATGTATTGCTAAATCCAATGGAAAAATATAATTTAATAAGGTGATGTACTGCAGGCATAGTTATAATGTGTGGCGGTTCAATTCCCCCTTATTATTTTTCTGAGTTGAAAAAGAGGCAAATTTGCAAGTTTTTAAACTCGTAAATTTGAAAGTTTAAGAAGCAGCAAACTTGCAAATTTGCCACTTTTTAAACTTGTTTAAACTTTCAACTTTGCGAGTATAAAAACTCGTGCATTTGTAAGTGTAAAAAGTGGCAAACTCACAAATTTGCCACTTTTTAAACTCAGAAAAATAAGGGGGAATCGAACCGCATCATGTTGTGACTGTCTGCAGTAATGACTTTATTAAATTATACTTTAACATTGGATTTAGCGCAAAATCATCTAATTATCATAAGCATACGGACTTTTAAAACTCAAACTAATGCCCCCCCTCGTTTTTTTTTTCATCTTATATGGCCCTAGTACGCTGTCATACAAATAAGCATAGTGAAACTCACCTTGGTCATCTGTCATACAAAATGTTCATGATTTGAGCATCTTATCATGTGCGTATCTGCATTCTGAAACAGGCAAATTACAACTCCCGCACCGATATTTAGACATGTAAAGTATAATTTCACAAAGCTCTGCGTCATCCTCCAGCAACCAGCGCCATGCGGCTCAGGCCAGCACCTGGAGACAGGATGTAGATTACTGACCAGCAGGCTCTCCTGAGAGCTCAGGACTTCCTGGGCTCCCAGCCAGTCCTCAGCAGCAGCCAGGTCTTTGGCACACCTCAGCGAGAGCGACTCAGCCAGACCGGATTCCCCGCAAATCCAGGCCAGACTGGTGGCTGTCCTTAGCGAGGACACATCGTTCTTCCTGGAGATGACTTTGGCTGCGTCGAAACTGGAACCAGCGGCCAAGTAACTGGGAGAAAAAGTTAAAAAAAAAAAAAGAATCTAATGGCCTTCAACATAAGCCAGAATCAAGTCAAACAGTAAGTTTGTAAGATAGCAGCCAGAATATGTCGACATTTTTAACAGAACAGAGGGATGAGGGAAGACTTCCTGAGTAGATCCAGATCTCACCACTTTGCGGCTGCAGAGAAATGTCCGTCTTTCTCCAGCACGGCGGCCCAGGACGTGTACAGCTCTTTCAGCTCCGGCTCGTCTGCTGGCAACCTGGCCTTAACCAGAGCGATGGCCTCCCTGACACACAAGACACACAACACACACAAGATACACAACAGCTGCTCAGTTAGCAACACGTGTAGACAACCTCCAAAAAAAATAAATAAATAAAACAGGGGAAAAAAAAAAATTCTGTTGATGCCTTTACGCAACACCTGTACAACATATGGGAGCGTATCTATGTTCCCAGGGTCCTGTGTTCCCCAGTTCAATATTCTGTTAACACACACATTAAGTGTGTGTTAACAGAATAACTCTAACCCGTTATGTGCTTTATTGTGCTATATAGAGCTGGGAAACATAGGAATGACCCCCAACATATGCTACATTACTAAGTTAATGCCAGGCTTTGCTATCATTAATATCATGCTAAATGTTATGTAGCCTTTAAGGTAGCATGCTATGTTGCTATTCCAATTTAGGATGATATGTTAGCATGTAGCTGAAAGTGGCTGCAGGGAATTTTTATGTTTTTCAAAGTTTAGATTCATCCTGTTGGGACCTGAATGTCTACGACATATTTCATGTTGTACAGATGTTTGACTATGATCACCAATTCTAGACTCACACAGCTAATGTGGCTTAAAAATAACCTCACAACGTTAAATTTCTCAGATTCTCTAAGTTTTTCAAAGTGTGTCGTGTCCACCTGTAGAGTTTGTGTGAGCGGAGCAGCTCGATGGCCTCATACAGCTTGTTGATTGACAGCAGGTGGGATGCTGCCTTCAGGTACTGCTCCTGCAGACACAGCTGCCTGATGTAGGCCTCCACTGTCTTCTTCCACACCGCGAACCCGGCTGAGAGAAGAAAACACAGCAGGGAACCACACAAACCTGATACGTTACGCAACGTAGAGCAGTGCAATTCTTACTTCTAATGCATATCATTCAGAAAGATAAGGAAGGCCTCTACGATTTTGGGCTTTTGCAGATGAAAGTTTAGTTGTGAGACTCGTGATGAAATCTTTGGTTGCTGAAAATGTCCTAGATCGCAGAATTCTGGAAATCTAAGAGCTAAGATCTATCACCAGCATTGTGAGGATTGTGAGAGAGCATCAGTTGCGACACTACGGCCATGCGGCATGTTTTTCTGAGGATGATCCAACATCAGGTGCCTCGTTGCTGAGGACCCCAGAGACTGGACCAGGCCGAGGGGACGCCATAACACCTGGCTGCAGCAAATGGATGGGGATGGACCATGTGTCTGCCAGCGATGGTCGCCAATCAGGACCTGGGGGTTTCCGTTACATGGTGGATACAGCAATGCGCAGCCCGCATGCTCCTGACCTTACCTGACCTGACCTGACCCAAGAGCAAAATTTCACCATGTGACTGCTGCTACGAGTCATGGCTGGAAATCGTCGATTCATCGCACAATCTGACCTGTAGCCGTCTTGACATCTTACAGCTTAGCAGATACGTCGTGACATGCGTGTGACGTGAAACTTCTCAGACTGAAGAAACAAAACAGTAAGAAAAAGTCGTATAACATCACGTTCAGGTATCAGCTGAACTTTACCCATGGGAGCGATGGACAGGAGGTGGTCACTGATTTCTCCTTTCTCCATAGCCGCCTGCAGCGCCCCCTCCAGGTCGCCGGTCCACAGCCGCAGGTACGTCACCGAGTCGTAGTGCCCCGCCTCCACGTGGCCCTCCTCTGAAACGATACACAGCAAAGAGCTTCAGTGATGAAACTGAATATGTTTAAGGAATTTCAGGTTATTTTTTATTCTTTTCTACTGTCTCTTGCTGCAGCACTGCTGTGCACACTGAGTGAAGACAGGCCATTTTTTTTAAGGCCCAGTCTGTACAAATTTATAACTTTTTCAGGCTTGTCTACATATTTTTAACTATCAAATTTTGTGAAGACTTCTTGAGATTTGTGCTTTAAAAGCTATTGGAGGTAAAACCAGCCCAACGAAGCCTCTTTGTTTGGTTAATAAACAAAAAAGTGGACATGTGGCATAAAGAGAGAAAAAACGATAATAAATACTAATTTAGCCTTAGTAAAGGGTTTGTAGGATATTCATTCAGAGTTAACGTGTTCATACCTTCTGCCTCAAACATGCGGTACAGAGCCTGTCTATCTGAGAAGAGGCCCAGATGGATGTGTTCACCCCGACCTGGGACACAGCCTGCAGGGGGCGCTGGAGAGCAAACACACACACACACAAACACACACACACACACACACACACACACACACACACAACCTCTAAATCCAGGTACCATCCAAATCCATCTAAATCCAGGTACCTGAATATAATTCATGTTCTGTCAGAGTAACACAGTCAAACATCATTTTGCACATTTTCAGAATGCCAAAACCAGGAAGTGGGGCGGAATTCTGATCCATCATAATGTAATTTTTTTTTATTAATTATAATGTAAAATGCTGCTCACGGTGGTTGTTGGTGATGGAGGCCAGAGTGATGCAGTCCTGCAGCAGCTCCTCTTTGGGCCGATGGTCCATGGACGTGCTGATGGGAAGCATGGAGCGAGGCTTTTTCTTCTTCTGTGGCAACAAATTCAACTCTGGAGACGAAACAAACACAGTTCGGTTTCATACAGAAATGTCCTGATCTTAATGCTGAAGTGTCAAAATTCTAGTCATGTTTTGCAAGTTAAACGTGTATACCTGGCTTTTCTCTGCTCTTCAACACAGTGGAGGGTTTTCTCTGCGTCTCCAAACCAACTGTAAAGAAATTTCAGGATAAAGTTAGCATGACACAGAAATGTCCTGGTGATGTCTGTCCACCGGTCCAAGACAAAATATAAATGTGTTATCCATTTAAACATGTTTTCTGTTGAACTTTTTTTTTTTTTAACCCAACTTTTCTGGTTTTTGAACAAGAATTTACAATAACATAAATTTAGCAGTAAAATATTGCTATATATTTGATTGCACTGAGCTTGCAGCAGGAATGTGCAAGTTCAATGCATCAAATCATACAATCTGTCACCTTAGAAAATGGTCAGTCAGGTCTGTGCAAGAGTTCAGCTTCTTTAAAGGACCATACCATCTGTTTTGCATGTTTGAGCCTAATATATTTAATTTTCATACATGTTACGTTACTGACAATCATTTTCCAAAGGATAAAACCGTATTTCGGCTTTCCAGATATTTTGCTAAATCTCTTAATCTTTTGAAATCAAATATTCAAGTGATACACCCACCTTAAAAATCCATGTTTCTCCGCAGCCTTATGAAGTCACGGTCCTTTAAATTTTTCTATAAACACAGGTCTTCTTTTGGGACTATATTCCCCGGTGGAGGCATACATTCACTCCACGCTTTTTATTGAGCTTAAACGCTAAAATTACATAACTTCTAAAAAAACCTGAATACACGTCTTGTTGGTGATGATGGATTACCTATCCCAAGAACGTTTACAGTATCAACAAGTTGATTTTAATAGCAGAATGAACTGAAACCAATGGAGGTCTGGAAGGTAGGAAAAACATTTTTAATTCACCGTTCCAGTAGTATGCTTTGGGAAATGATTGTCAGTAACGTTACATGTATGAAAATTAAATGTATTAGGCTCAAACATGCAAAATTGGTGGTATGGTCCATTAACAGAAAAAAGGCTGCCATATCTTCCAAAATTTATTGGATGAGCCCTTTAATGTAATTTTTTTAATCTAATTTTTTTCAATTTAAGGAAAAAGTAGAACATCTGTTAACTATTTAGGAAAGGGGGGGGCGTTTGGACTTCCAGTTTGTGAGGATCAATCGTCGATCTTCTGNCTATTTAGGAAAGGGGGGGGCGTTTGGACTTCCAGTTTGTGAGGATCAATCGTCGATCTTCTGTTGAACTGAGCTGTGTGTATGTGGCTTCAGGATTTTCCTCTTTTTCCTAATCTGATACTTTTTTTTTTTTTTTTTTTNTTTTTTTTTTTTTTTTTTGTTTGTTACCTGGCGGTGGTGCAGGGCTGCTCGTCGAGCTGACTTCCTCTTCATCATCTCCAGACGGCTGCTGTCCTGCGGCAGAGGCAGCCCTCTCTCCTGTAACTCCTTCTCCATTGATCTCTGCTGCCGTGGCTCCGCCCCCTGATGCCTTCTTGTTCTTCTTCTTCAGCTTGGGATTCGCCTTCATCTTCTCCTTCAGGTCCACCATCTTTTTCCCTGTGAAGATAAGCGTGGAACTGTCAGCCTTTCTTTAGATTAAAACTCTTCTTCGTGGTGCGTTTAAGGACATTTCAGTGTCCTACAATTGGCTGAAAAGCATCGAACCGCAAAAACACCAAAGAAATAACATTACTTATTTCTTTATGTGCACATCCAAAGACTGTGAGTTGAATCTAGAAACGTACAGCACACTTTGAAAATATTTCCACAAACTTTTCTCCGTTTTCTAAGTTTTACACTGTAAGAAATCCACAATCTGCTTTAATTTTCATCTCATTCACCTTTAGGTGGCTTTGTGAACTCCTGCTGGGAGACTCTCCACTCCTGCACGGTAAAGTCTTTTCCTCCGGTCCAGATCACGTCCGGGTCGACGGGGGACCAGTCCACGCAGAGCAGGAAACCCACGTGACCCCGGTAGTTAGAGAGCGCAGCTTCCTGCAGCACATCCCACACCTGACCAGCACAAAACGCCAGCAGGTTCCCACAGGAAGTATTAGCATTCATTTATTATTAAAGTGAGAACATCATTAAACTCAACTTTATTTATAAGCACATTTTAAAACAACAGATTTGACCAAAGTGCTGTACGGTCAATAAATAGTATAGGCAATAAAAAAAAACAATAAAAACACAAAGCTTACATTAAGAAAGGAAGGCAATAAGACCACAAGAAACTAATGTACAACTCTCATCCTGGGTTAAAAGCCAAGGAATAAAAATGAGTTTTTAGGCGGGATTTAAAAACAGGCAGTGTGGGGGCCGACCTATCGTTCCACAGTTTGGGAGCTGCAACAGAAAAAGCTCTGTCGCTCCTCATTTTCAGCTTTGTCTTCAGGACGACAAGAGACAACTGGTCAGCTGACCTAAGCGACCTCGAGGGAGTGTATGTTTGTAAGAGGTCAGAGATATAAGGTGGAGCTGACCCATTCAGAGATTTAAAACAAACAATAAGATCTTAAAATGAATCCTAAAATGCACAGGGAGGCAGCGTAGAGAGGCCAGTTAAGAGCTGAGCAGCATCGTTTTGGACCGACTGAAGACGTGAGACGGAGGTCTGACTCACGCCAATATAAAGTGCATTGCAGTAGTCCAGACGGGCGGTGATAAAAGCAGGTATAAACTTTTCAAAATCATTAAATGATAAAAAGGTCTTAACCTTGGATAAAAGCCTCAACTGGTAAAAACTAGATTTAACCACAGAGCTCAAAGTCACAGGAATGGTTTCTGAGCTTTAATCAGTGTGATGTTGCAGCGGTCTGACCTGCGCTGTGCCGTCATAGGAGACGGTGACCAGCCGGGCGTCGTGGTGAGGACTCCAGGCCATACCGGTGATTTTCGCCGTGTGACCGCTCAGCCTGNCGGGCGTCGTGGTGAGGACTCCAGGCCATACCGGTGATTTTCGCCGTGTGACCGCTCAGCCTGCGATACGGCTCCGTCAGCACCGTGGGACTTTCCGGAGGATTCTCTGCATAAAATAACTCAAAATGTAAATATGAATATCCTCACAGATGTAATTTGTTTGGGGTTTTTTTGTGGAAATATTCCATAAAGTAACATCTCCTCCCACCTATCACAGAGCGGAGATCGTGCACGTAGACGGTGGCGTTGCTGGAGCCAGAGGCCAGCAGGAAGTGCAGCTCGGAAGCAGCGGTGTGCTGGTGATGCCAGCGCAGTGTGTTGATGATCTTATGATGCTGCTGGATGCTGCACAGCAGCTTCAGACGGGGCGCCTGGAACACGTCAATACATCTGAAGCAAAGGAGGAAGAGGTACGCAAAAGATGAAGAACAATCATCTTCAATTACACATTCACAGGAGTTATGGAAATTTTAAAAGAGACGTGCTCAGAACTCAGGATGGCAGGGAAAAGTGCAATAGAATGGTCTTCAACTCAGAATTCCGAATGGGAAACTAGTAGTAAGATGCACCTAAACGCACCAGATGTTACAACACGGCTAATGCTAACACATTTTCCTCTGCATTACGATAGCGACAGTTGACTGATCATATAAATACTTTAAATAATTCATGTAGATTCTCTGTAGGCATTTTTAAAATTCACAGACATGAACTTGCTGGGCGTCCATGTTTTTCCCAGCAGAAGCATTTAGATTGGAACTCAGGAGAATCGACTTGGAACTTCTCAGTTTCTGCTGACAGTGGACTGCAGCATTAAGACGAGCTTTGAATCCAGAGTCCTGACTTCTTTTAACTCAGAAATAAGTGACTTTTACTGTTTTTAATGTGCTGGTGTTTGACAGTAAAACACTAAAAACCACCAGATAAAAATCTTCAAACTAACCCAAACAGAATCTCAGATTAGTATAGTAACGTGATGGTGCCTTTCTTTAAATCCGGTTAAATGCATGAATGTTGTTTTACTATGAATCTGGTTCAGGATGTGAACCTGTTCAGGTGAGTCTGTGACGACGCTTCATGCTTGGGACGTGACCTCGTTAGCATATAGCGCCGTAACAAACCTAAGCGAAATAATGACCTGGCAGACAGGTGTCCCTCTCAGGACTCCTGAGGCTGACAGTCTGTTGCGGAACGGGACTCACTCACCCGTCCTCGTTGCCAATGGCAACCACTTTCCCATCTGGCTTCCAGCTGAGGTCGGTGTGTGGAGACAGCTTGTGCTGCGGGGAAGAAGAACTCATCTTCATCAATAATTCAGATCATCCTGAGTTACCTTCAACAGCAAACACCGAACCATCACGCCATCCAAAACAAACTCTGACACGGGGTCCTAACATTAAAGGACCATACCTATGGTTTTGCACGTTTAAGCCCAGTATGTGCAACCTGCATACATATTATTTATTGGCAAACATTTTTCAAACTATGCAACTGGAGCGGTAAATATTAGAATTGTTTTTTCTACGTTCCAGACTGCCATTGATTTAGTTCATTCCAGTGCAATATACCAATCAAGTTGTAGACTTAAAATGTGCTGAAGATAAATCCATCACAGCGAATAAGATGTCTATTAAGTTTTTTTTTTTGTTTTTTTTTTTTTGTTTTTTGAAGTAACTTCATTTAACTGGTTCAAACCAGATCTACATAGAAGAAAATGTATGTCTCTGCCAGGGAATAGAGTCCCAGGAGAATACGTTTTTTAATGACAAATTAACAAAAACCATCTTATCTATATTTGGACGTGTTAGCAGGTGAAACATTGAATTTTAAGGTCACCTGAAGATTTGACTGAGAAAAATTAAGAGATTTAACAGGAAAACTGAAATATGGTTTTATCGTTTGGGAAATGATTGTCAGTAACGTTACATGTATGAAAACTGAATATATTAGGCTCAAACATGCAAAATGGGTGGTATGGTCCTTTAACATGTTAAAGTTCTTGAATGCAGCAAAGTACATTTTTAAAAATGATCCCTGTTTGCATCGGGATTCCCACGCCTCAATAAGACAACTCAGAAAAGCCGTTATTGAGTTAAAAACTTTAAAAGCATGAACAGGAAATGAAAAGGCGCTGATGAATCCCACCGTGATGCTGTTGGTGTCTCTGATCAGACGGTCGACGTCGGACGCCTCGCCGCTCAGCTTGGACAGATCGTGCTGCAGAATGACGCCTTCGCCGGCGCAGCTGTACAAACTACAGGACAACTTTCCTTCTGCTGAGATTTACACACAAAACACACACATTTAGCACACACATTTAGAGATGTTGGAGAGTCATGTGACTAAAGACTGAAAGAGCAAAACACCTTTTCATTTGGAGCTCTATGCTCTTTAATACAACATGAAATTACTAACTCTGATTCAAGTAGCTGGAAAAAAATGTAGCTTTAATCTTTCTAACTATTAGACTTGACATCTGTCATCATCAATCAATCCAAAATGGCGGTAAAGCGCAGTATGGGACACGTACATCAATCGCTCTTGCATCCAAAGACAACCTCCGAAAAAAATTCTGGCAGTCAGAGATTCAGGACCAATGCTGCGATCCGCTCGACTCTGAACTCGGAAATAAGTCGATTCTGCTGAGTTCTGATCTAAATGGTGCTTCTGCTCAGAAAAACACAGACACACACACCTACTGCAAAGTCAAATTTACGTGGCAAGTCTGTGAATATTTAAACATCTACAGAATTATTTTTGTACGTTTAGCAAAGACAAATAACGTATAATAAATACAGGTCAACTGTCTTGTTCTTTGCATGATGATGGGAAGTCTGTTAGCATTCACCGTGTGCGCCGCCATGTTGTTGTGACGTCAGACGAGGTGGATCTTGCCTAAGTTTCTAACTGGNTTTTTTTTTTTTTTTTTTTTTTTTAAATAGGGATGAATACATACAGCATTGCCACAGACAAATGTGGAAAATGCAATGTATTATAAGACGTCTAGCTAAAGCTAATTTGCCGTTCTTATCTCTGGTCAGAGTTTTAAACACAATAAAACAATTCATACAATTCATACAGAATACAGAATCAGATTTACATAAAAAGTGTGTTTGTGTGATCNAAAACAATTCATACAATTCATACAGAATACAGAATCAGATTTACATAAAAAGTGTGTTTGTGTGATCATGTGACCTCATTAATGCTCACATCTCTTTTGCTGCTTCAGCCAGAGTTTGACTTTTACATTAAACACCTTCAGGTCTGTCAGACCTGATTTCTGCTGCTAAAGAGTTCATACGTGTGTGTGTGTGTGTGTGTGTGTGTGTGTGTGTGTGTTTGTACGTGTTTCTGTTACTGAAATGGATGATTGACCAAAAGTCGTTCTGACTGGGACTCTACAGTTCTGCTCGTTACTCCTCTTGTCATATTCCTGCTATAATCTCTCTGCTTAACGAGCTGAGATGTGTTTCTGCAGCCAGCCCATTTAAACGCTTAAAAACAACATTTTAAAATTTTAAAATTGAAAAACTAAAAACATTCCAAGTTGAATGACCTTTTCATTGCATTTTTCCTTGTCGAAGTTCTGAGAACAACAGATCACAGCACGAAATCTCACACGTGCTACGATTTACGACCATAAACGATGACGTGTTTCCGCCTTCATAGTTCTAATTCAAAGTTTCAGAGTTTTATTTATTTGTCACGTGCAGCCATACGAGTACAACAGCAGTAAAACGAGTTTCTGGTATGTTCCCCAACTGAGCTTCTTAGTAAAAGGAAATATATGTAAGATAAAATAAAATAAACAAAAATAAAGATAAGGATAAAGATAAGGATGAGGCAACAAGAGCAGAAACTGAGATTTATAAGTGTATAGAATGTAGTCTATCTACAACCAACCAGCAGGAGAATGTATGTACATGAGTATCGATAAATACGTGTTNAAAAAAAAAAAAAAAAAAAAAAGGTTGTCCTGTACATGCAGCTTCATCAAATTCCTGCTCCAGACATTTCCAGGCGTGTCGGTTTAGTTCCTAACAAATCATTCTAACGTGTTCATTTGTACACATTATAAAGAAATTTCCAAACAACAAATGAAGAATATAATAGTTTGACTCTGACGCAGAGAGAAGTTAAATGACTCTTTATTTATTGTATCTTAAATTATCTGTACCAATGACATTGAACTCATCGCTCCTTCGCTTCCACAGAAAAATGACCTGAAACACACCGAGCTGAGCCTTAGCTTGTAAAAAGCTAGCAGCTCTATTTATTGTTTCTGGATCCATCAGCAGATTGTTGACGCCACAACAACTACGTTTACGGCGTCAGAGCGGAGTGACTGATACGCTAATCAAAACGTCATCTGCCGACAGCTACTTCCTGCATGTCGAAACTTGATTTCCCCCCAAGTGGCTGGTAGCGAAGGCGCTTCGCAGTAAACGCTTTCTCAGCTCATTGAATTACAGAGTACATTCCAAACGGCGTCCTGAGATGTTTGGCCGTTTGGCTGACTGGCTGGTTTTGATGTTTGTGCTGCGTCAGAGCGTTAAGAACAAACGGCAGCAGAGTTCATTAGACACTTACCTAACGGCGCCGGGGGAACCGGAGGGCCCCAGGCCAACGTGTACACAGTTTTTCGGTGATAGGAGCTCGATATCTGAGGAGGCCTGGGAGGAACGAAGCAGAACAAATGTCCAGTCAAGAAACGATGACGCAGACGTTTCCCAAAAATGGAATTTAAGGGTCCAGAGGTATTATTGAGAGAGATGCATGGGATCCCCAAGGAACAAGCAACGGTTTAATTTATGATTTCTTCATTCAGCAAGTGAACTTCCTGTAATGGCACGGTTTTCGTTCATTTTGAGGAATTAAATTGAATCAGCAGAAGAGTTATCCTTACTTGTTTGAGAAAACTTCGTAGATCCCAACTTTTCCGTCATCTGTTCCAAAGGCCAAGGATCCTTCCTTTTTTGGGTGCCATGCCAGCTGCAATCAATGAGAGAAGAGGTTAAAACTCAGCGTTGGAGCTCATTGTGAGTCACAGATAATTCTGGTAAATGCCTTTATTCAGATTGTTTTTTAGTGCAGCATCCGTTGAAAACGTGTGTTCAGAATGGGCCGGACTTCATGGCGAGCGCCGCAGCCTGCCTTAATTTAGTTCTGCACGTACTCTGAGCTAGCTTTGTTGCTGTACAGGGTCGGGTTGAGACAGTTCCCGTGGACTGGAGCATATGCTGCCACGCCCGGAGCGTATCCTGCTGCATGGACTACTTTTTACCAGCACAGCTCAATTCTAGAACAGCCCATCCAAACAACTTCACATGTGACGCTGCACGTCTTTGGGTCCTGAGCAATAAACCTGCTGAATTTCAACTTCATACATGACGGGTTCTACAGATGTTGGTGCCACAGACAGAGATTTCTGCCTTTATAGATTGATAGATTAAAGCAGGGATGGGCAACTGGCGGCCCACGGGCCAGATACAGCCCGCACCTTTGATATGTCAGGCTCTTGGATGACTTCTCAATTAATAAAAATGAAAATTATAAAAAGTGTTTTTTTTTTTTTTTNTTTTTGTAGTACCACCACCCGCCAGCAGAGGGCGCTCGGTCACTACTGATGCAGCACAGCTTTCAATGAGAGAATAAGATCAGTCTAGTGGGGGGGTGTCTGTGTGGCTCTTTGATGGGAGAATGAAATTTTACTGGCCCCCATCCTCAACAAACCCCATCCCTGGATTAAAGTGAAAACATCAGCAAAGTTACAAAGGAATGAAATATATAAGATGTGATGTCACTTTCTGAATGTTTGCTGTATTGTTTTGCGTTGATCTGTCTGTTTTGCTGATCCTTTTATTAGTTGTCAAATCACTTTGTTTTTAAAGGTGATATATAAATAAAGGTTATTATTATTAAGGAAATGAAAATGATTATAGATAGGTAACAGCTTTGAGATTTCTTTCCTAAAGTCAGAGAAAAAGCAACTGTTCAGCTTATTAATGTTATTATTCATCAACATGTCTGATTAATTCTGCGTGTATTAAAGATTCCGATTTAATCAGCATGGCGCTCAACATTTTAGACATTTTGTGTTTTAATTTTGCCAAATTAAAGGTGAAAGGTCAGAGGGGAGCCCTTACCGCTGTGACCTTGGACTTGATGCTCTGCCAGAAGGATCTGGTGTCGTACTGGTTCTGGATGGTCAGAGTGTTCCACACACGGATCATGTTGTCCCCAACGCCCAACGCCAGGCACCCTGAAGCCACGAGGGAGAAGGTCAGGGCGTAGACGAACCCCCCCAGGGTGGGCAGAGTCCAGCAGCAGTCCAGAGAGTCCAGGTCCCAGCACTTAATCTGAGTGAATCCACCAAAGAATTCTTAAAAATGACGGTCCAGTAAACTTCTGGTAACTTAAGTTCTGCGTGAGTGTGAATCAGAGAACGGCAGGTGGGCGGAGCTTACCTCTCTGTCCATGGAGGTGCTGATGAGCAGCTCTCTGCCGTCCTGCAGCTGAACGGAGCTCGTGTTGAAGACGATCCTGCTGTGGTTCTGACCCTCCGAGGACGAGCCAAACAGAGTCCATTTCTGCTTCCCCATCTTCGTCAAGTCCCACATCACTAACTCACCACTACGCACACACACACACGGACAGGAAACACACCATCAGCACACACACGCATCGTACTGCCTCCGATCTTTAGCCTGAAAAGACATTTGTGTACCTGAAGCAGCTCGACACAAGTTGCGTTGGCTTTCCTTTCGGCCAGAGAACGTTGAGCCAGAGTCTCTCTTTGACGCCGGAATCGACCGCAGAGCCTCTTTTCTTCAGATAGGGAAGCTTCAGCGTCATCACACCTGTACGAGGACGGAAACCAGACTGTTACAGCTGGACAGATACTGTCCAACACTGACAGAACTGAAGTTCCATCTAGATGAGATCATGAGGAGCACGACTGATGAATTTTCAAATCATGCACAAGAAGAAGAAATGAAACGAGCATGTCTGAAAGCACCTGGTTGATTAATTAATTTGAAAAAATAAAGCTAGCTCTGTTGTTTAGAAAGGATTCATCTGGAAAGCTAACGGCCAAAAGTAGAAACACAACAGTTGTTTCTAAGCAGAAACACCTACAAAGTCAAAAATAGCGTGAAGAGCCAATCAGCTGATCTGTGACCCAAAACAGACAGGAAGTGACGACTCAGTCATGCATAGCAAGAGCGTTAGCTAGCTGTACTTCCTGTGACAGAAAAAGCTAACAGTGGAGTGAAATTAGCTTAGCGGTGACTTTTTGTTGTGATGTATGAACAGTGTTAGCTTAGCCGCTATGCTAACTTCAGGTGAGTTCTTGGCTTGTGGTGGATTTGGACTTCAGAGCGTATTTAAGTTTAGCTGGAAGGAAAATCACGGTATCATTTAAGGTTATATTGTCCACACATACTATTTAAAGCTTAGATCTGTAAATCAGCCGTCAGAAACTCGTACATGTTGGACGTTGGATGGTCACCTTTGCCCTTTGCTGTGTTCCAGATCCTCACTGTCTGGTCTTTGCTTCCAGATGCAAGATGGAAGCCTTTCTCCTCTTCCTCAGCCACTCCGCTGGTTTCTGAAGGAAGAAATATATGACGCTTCTGTACAAATTCAACTTAAATATGTCAGTAAAGACCAGGTGGTGAAACACGGCATGTAACATGTACGATGGAGACTCGTGCTGCTTCATGCTACTGTGTTTTGTTTTTTTTTTACATGGAAGTCAAGGCAACAATATGGCGTCAAAATGCTTCTGGTAGAAACAACATGGCAAATAAAGGAAGTTGTCTTTTTGTCTTTTCAAACGTGGCGACTGACTCAGCGTTGTCGTCGTCCTTACCTGTGCCGTCCTCAGACCTGCTGTGGAGGACGTCCTCGTTCGCCAGCGGGGCCCACGCTAAAGAGTGGATTTCATCGTCGTGGCCACGGAGACGGTGCATCACCTCACCTTTCTTACTCACATCAATCAGAACGATCATCCCATCTTTGTACCTAAGACGTTACAGGACAATCAAGGCAAAATGGAAGGCTTTCCCAGAAACAAACGGAGGAAAAATTCCTTTTCTGGAAAAAACAAAAGAATCCCTAAACACAAGCTACATTTACGCAGCATGAACTTTTTAGCATGTTTTACGGTCTTTCTTTCCTCAGCATTAAGACGTTGTTAATGAAACACTTCCTGCTGATATATCAAGGGACAGAATCGCTTTCCAAGAAGGATTTTTTTTGGTGAAACATCACCAGGAAGTGATGAAACTAGTTTTCTGACCCGTAGGCCATAGTGCGTATGATTGTGTATCTTTGTGTCTCAACATTAAGGAGAGGAGAGGGTGTTGTTAACAGGAATTCTGCATTTGTGTATTTTTGTAACCTCCATTCCATTATAAACGTGGATATAAACAGGGATAACGGCACACAGTTTCACTTTCAGTTCTCTCTCTGCAGACAGTGACTGAAACAAAAAAAGAGAAAACTTGAGACAGAATAAAAACCCTCCCTTCTTTGATTTCTCTCCGTACCCGGCTAATCCCAGGCTACAGCCGACCTGAGAGTCCAGACGAATGAGTTCTTACCCCACAGCCACAGAGCTCCAGGTGTGGGGGGAGCAGCTGAGGCAGAAGATGGTCCTGGGCTCGGGGAAGAAGCTGGCGGTGTCTCCTGTATTGTACCACTGACAAACCACCACGCCTTTCTCATCCCCCGACACCACCAGGTTTTTATCCAGCGGCGACCAGTGAACGGCTGTGACGGCGTTCTGTGGAAACGAAGTGACATCGATTATCACATGACCTCAAATATCTTCAAGGTTATTGATCTGGTTTTGGTTTTTGTGTCTCATGATGATCTTCACGTCCTTTTCCAGCTCCTACGAGTATGACAGCTAACTTTTTGTATCTTTGTCTTTTATCCCGTAAAACAAGAGAGGAAAATATGGGAGATTTCCACATTATGAAATTAAGCATTAAATAACAATAAAGGACCGTAAAATTCACCAATTAGCCATGATATCACAACTTTATGGGAAGCTTGGGAAACAAAACATTATTGTCATCCTAATAATGGAGGAGGAGGAGTAGGAGAAGAAGAAGCCGTCCATGTTGGAATTGTAACCATGCTGTCAGTCCATCCTGTGGCTGTTATCTTTCAGATCAAGCAACTGTTAAATTATCCCTTGAAGGCATCATTTGGAGGAAATAGTGGAAAGTAAATAAGAAATGGCCTCCATAACCTTGACAGCTCTTTCAGAAACGCCCTCCAGTGAGTCAGTGAGATGTGGAGGAGGAGGAGGAGGAGGAGGAGGAGGAGGAGGCGCTCACACACAAACAGCAGGATGCAGATCACACTGAGTGGAATTCCTCTTCCTGTCAGGCTTCACTGAGATTTTCCTCTCCAGAGTCCGTTCAGACGATAACACGGCAGATTTAAACAAAAATGCGTGACGGAGTTTCTGACTCCTCATCACTACAGACTTGATGCCAGGTCTGCATGGAACAATATTATTTTTAAAGGGCCATACCACTCATTTTGCATGTTTGAGCCTAATATATTCAATTTTCATACACGACAATCATTTCCAAAGCATACTACTGGAACGGTGAATTAAAAATGTTTTTCCTACCTTCCAGACCTCCATTGGTTTCAGTTCATTCTGCTATTAAAATCAACTTGTTGATACTGTAAACGTTCTTGGGATAGGTAATCCATCATCACCAACAAGACGTGTATTCAGGTTTTTTTAGAAGTTATGTAATTTTAGTGTTTAAGCTCAATAAAAAGCGTGGAGTGAATGTATGCCTCCACCGGGGAATATAGTCCCAAAAGAAGACCTGCGTTTATGGAAAAATTTAAAGGACCGTGACTTCATAAGGCTGTGTAACTATTAGCAGGAGAAACATGGATTTTTAAGGTGGGTGTATCACTTGAATATTTGATTTTGAAAGATTAAGAGATTTAGCAAAATATCAGGAAAGCTGAAATACGGTTTTATCCTTTGGGAAATGATTGTCAGTAACGTAACATGTATGAAAACTGAATATATTAGGCTCAAACATGCAAAATGGATGGTATGGTCCTTTAAGTGCTGAACCAAAATGCTTCAATACTACCAAATATCAAAAAATACACTAAAATTTGTATTTGTGGCTAAGTAATGCTTTGATCGTTAATTGAGGATTTGCAACTGAAATCATCAGTCAGAATGTTGACATGCACATTAAAACTTTGACTATACAAAGATTAAGCCAATAAATTGATTTTAATTGCATGTCATTTATCTTCACAAAACTGCAAAATTCTATTAATCCCATCCTGTTATACATCATGTTCACACTGTTACTTTAAGTGTAGAACAGACAAAAAAAAAATAATCTGCATGTAAACATAGAAGTATGAGAAAGTGTTTGGCATCGNTGTAGAACAGACAAAAAAAAAATAATCTGCATGTAAACATAGAAGTATGAGAAAGTGTTTGGCATCATTGTGACTGCCCCCTGTTGGATTTTAAGAGAAGTGCAGCTGGAGTCTGAGCTGAAATATCACAACCTGAAAATTCTCAAATATTTACCAAATGATATTCAGCACAATAAAAANCTTAAAAAAAAAAAAAAGAAATAAAGAAACCATCTAAACTTCACGAACAGCCAACTAACAAAGCCAAGTTATAAAAATGGTTTGATGGAAAATTCTTTTTTCAGTCCATGATGGACCTCAGGTCAAAGATGGTGCTGTGCTGCAAAAAGATTTCTTTAAAGGAGAGTTTTGTGTGTTTTACAGTGTTGCGACTCCTTTCAGAGAGGCAGTCTGAATGCGGCAGCACAGATTCAGCTGCAGCTTTTTCTGACACGTTCTCACTTATCACACGTCAGAAGAGGAAACGCTCACCTGATGATACGCGTGTTCCCGTATTAGAACCTTCTTCTCCGAGTCCCAGAAGCGAAGGGTTCCATCAGTGGAGGAGCTGACACAGACGTGACTCTGACCTGCGTGCTGGCAGAACGAAAAGCCTGAAACCAGATCTTTATGTCCGACCAGCTCACCTGAAAAACACACACCTGTACATCAGCACAAAGACATCCAAAGATCACAAGAAACAGGTAAACCACTGACATCACAGCACACTGAGAGTTATCATAAATATATATGAGCAACGTACCTAATGAATGAATGAAAATATATATAGAAAAATATATACCACAATAAGCATCATAACTGCCCAATATGCAAAAGCCATGGTGATATACAGGTTATTACATGTTTTTAAGTGATAAATACACTTTTATTTAAACGTGAATAAAGTTGTAGTTTCCAAAACTGAAAAAAAGCAAATAAGTGTGTGTGTGTGTGTGTGAGAGAGAGAGCCTGACTCACCCACAGTTCTACAGGAAGCTGCAGAAACGTCTATCAGATAGATGGTGTTTTTGGCTCCGAAGCCCAGAATTCCGCTGCCGTTAACGTCGCAGCAGCGCGAGCAGTACCAGTTTGGGGAGGCGGGCAGGGAGCGTTCCTTCATTACTCCTCTTACCGGTAACACCGCACCGACACTCTGAAATAACGATCTGAAATACCAAAATCAAACTTCTCACACGTTACCTGAACTACCGTAGTGGAAACATCAACTGCCGTATGTTTGTTTATTGTCGTAATGCCTGCGGAGTATGGAATCCGCGTTGGGTCAAACCATCTCCGCTTTCTTCTTCATTTCATTATCTAAAGAAAAAAAAAATGCTTTTCAGTTTAATTTAAACAAAGCTTATCCTTACTGATAAATTAAGGAAAATAAATTATCATATGAGAAAATATAGTGAATCAAAAAGATGTACGTGACTGTCTTACAGTAAAAATTATATTGGAGTGAATAAACCCGTTTAATTCTTTTATTTCACTTGTGTTTACTTAATTTGTCTTATTTCAAATTATATACTTATTTGACATATCTACCGCTTGAGATTTTATTTATTTTAATTTTTTTGTATAATAAAGTGTAACGTTAATACTTGTTTGTAAATAAAGAGAAAAAAACATTTAATGCCGTAAAGCACACTAGTGCCGTAAAAATGTAACATGGTCACCGCAATGACAGGACGTGGTGAGAGAACCGTATTTCTTCTCAAAATAAAAAGTTATTTTATGACATATTTTACATCTATTTTCCGTGACATTAAAAACATTTACATGTTTTCACAGGTATTACACTTATTAGGAACCTAACGGGGCAGCTGAACTCCCGGTAAGTACATCGATATATTAAAATATAGCTGTATGCTAACCTGCAGAAGGACAAATAAAATCGAAAATCTTAAAGTAAAACCGGGCAATATGTCATTAGAGTTGTCTTAATCTTAAAAATCTTATCTTTAAGAGAAAATTTAACATTTATGTGTTTAAAGCAAAGTATAGGCATAGTTTATGTAGCTTGGATGCTAAATGACTGNATTTAACATTTATGTGTTTAAAGCAAAGTATAGGCATAGTTTATGTAGCTTGGATGCTAAATGACTGAACAAAATAACAATAAATCACTTGACAACTAAATGCTGTTTTTCCTTCAGACATATATGAGTTTATTTAACCTGGGTTTGTTAGAGAGCTCAGATGATGTGATGCTGCGTTCGAGTTCCCTCAGAAGTAGGATTTTTCCCAATCGGAAGTTCCGACTTCCGGCCTCAAACTGTTCCAGACAAATGTAAACAAAAAATCATAGCTGAGCACCAACAAATACTGTAAGATTAAATAAACTTCGTAATAAATGCTAACTTTTTTTTTCCAAGGAGGAGGTCGGAAAAATCCGACTTCTTTGGTAACCTGAACGCAGCATAGGTACCTGTGTTCACCTTCTCCTCTGTATGGTCACAGGTTTGTGACCGTGTGTGGAGCTCCTCAGATGTCATGCCTCCACACCAGCAGCCCACTGGAATCAAAGAACTGGGAGAAGAAGAACCTGAAGGTTTATCCTCCTCAGCTGCCAGGCGAAACCCGCAGACCAGCGGTGAGTCCACTGAATAACATCTTAATAATATATAATCAATAATATAAAGCTCAGAGAGTAGGCATGTGCTTAGTGTGCAGTTTTCACGTATTAACAGCCAAACAACAGGAAAACTGCTAAATCTCTTCTTCCTCTCTCTCTTTTAGTTAGCAAACAACAAAACAGCATTCCAGCTGTCGTGGTGATGAGCGTGTCGCCTTCTGCTCTCTTCTATCACATTTAAAACACCATTTTATTATTCTCACTAAGGTGACTGTTAATCAAGGCAAACAGTCGTTATTATTAGTAGTAGTAGTAGTAGTATTTGCTTATGAAGTCATGTGACTGGATACACAGAAATATACTTTAATGATAACACCTGTACCATGTGATTGGCTATAACAGAGAGATGGAGAGAAGCAGAGAATTGGCTGAAATAGCATTTGACGCTGCTTTTGTCTTCAGGTTCGAGCTAAAAAGCTTTTCTCTCATCTGGTTCATGTCTAAATGCTTTTCCACAGGAGATCCACCACAGCCGCAGGCAGATCAAATACAGCAAAGACAAGATGTGGTACCTGGCCAAAATGGTGAGATGTTCAGCTTACCTTTGTATTTATGCCTCATGAAATATGAGATAAGTTTAGCGACATAAATGAATTCCAGCCTGAAAGTAATTTCCGAAGTAACATAAAATCACTTATTTAAAAAAAATCTTTGTAAGTGGTGAATGTTCACAGCTGTTTCTGTTCATCCTGATGCTGCTCCTGTTTTCTCATCTCTCTGCTTTCCAACCGGCTCAGCTGTGAAATCGGTTTATTCATGAATCTGTTCTCTCTCCTCCACAGATCAGAGGGATGAGCGTAGACCAGGCCATCGCACAGCTGGAGTTCAACGACAAGAAAGGAGCTAAGATCATGAAAGAGGTCAGTACCGGAGCGTTGGCCTTCCTGACGCGTCTGAGAACGTTCAATTTCATCTTTATTTTCTTAAAGTGCCTGTAAATACGAGCACCAACTTTAGGATTCCAGCTTCACACAGGCAGTCTTCAGTTCTCCTACAAGGTTTAGCTGCATTTCTCAGCCGTCCAGCTCATATCCATCTGATGAAATGCTAATGAGCGCAGCTGTCGGCACTCCAGGCTTCACTCAGGTTTTACAAATACAGCCGAGACCAGAAGCATCCTCTGAGTTATTTGGAGGTGCATTTTTCTTTTTATTTGACAGGATAATGCACAAACAGAATGAAAATGTGGGGAAAGAGCCAGAGGCGAACGACATGCAACAACAACGGCTACCACCAAAAAACACTTAGCGACAGTTAACAGAGTCCAACAGCTAGAAGTTTAAACACTGATCAGGAAAAAAAATCCTAAATTAGTTTAAGAAGGAAAAAGTCAACACGAAAACCATTTCCTTTCCTCCTGCTCGTACTGAAAAACACTGAAGCACAATCACATTTTATCCCCACGTTGAGTTTAATGCAGCAGCTCTGCATCATCAGTCTGCTGTTTGACGCCTCTGCAAGTTAAAGGACCATACCACTCATTTTGCATGTCTGAGCCTAATATATTCAGTTTTCATACATGTAACGTTACTGACAATCATTTCC